>CABFOQ010021765.1:0-42915 GCA_900660455.1 Gephyroberyx darwinii | reverse complement strand
CATACAGGGTCAAGAAGAGAGACGAAGTATATTTGAGGGAAGGAAAGAAGAAAGCGAAGAAGGAAAGAAGTTATGTTCACAGTTATGAAAAGTAATACATTGTAAGTTTGTATAGTGTATGAATCATGGAAAAAGGAGTAATCTGACATTGAAATAGCACAGTGGAAGGAACAAGCATGCGTCAGGGTGACGGATGGGTGAATACGTTTTCCTTTAATTCTGACAACCTAGGTTCAAGTCATGACTCATGCAATTACGTTTTCTTGCTGTGAGTTATTGTCAACCAAACCTTGACCAAAACTTTACCCCAACCTTAACCAAAGTTTTAGTTGCCTGACTTTAACCAAAACTTTGACAGTAATCTTAACCAAGTTGATTTTGGTACATTGGCTCAGTGGCTGCCCATGGAGTACAAATCTAGGGTGCATAACGTACGTTGTTGTGAGAAAATATTGAGGGAGAAGAAGGTAGGAAGGAAGCAATAGACAGGAAAGGAGGAAAGCATGAGAGTAAGTTGAGAGAAAGGCAGAGAGAGACCCAGGGGATCAGCTGAGGGAAAGCAATGGGTGACAAGATGAGATTGGAGGGGATGGAGAGCATAAACCCACCTAAACTCAGCTCGTAAGAAGAATGATGTTTATGTAAGTTACATGAAATTAAAGCCTTTCAAAGAACAGAGGGAAAAAAGTCATATCTTCTTCACTTTTTAACTTATCTCTGCGTCACCACGAGCAACGGTAGCTTAATGGTTGGGAAAACACTCCTTCTCTCACCTTACCTCACACTCTTCACTTCACTTTTTTTTTGCTTCTCTCTCTAATTTTTCCTTCTTCGAGATGTTGTGTTTCCACATCTCTCTCTTCCTCATCATGTCTGTGAATTACTGGGTAAAGTGCCAGTGATGAGCAGTGATTTGGCTGTCAGGAGTGGCAGGTGAGGAACGATAGATCGGACGGAGATTATCAGGGGACGTTGGCTTGATGCCACTCCTGTTTCCTTTGTGTCCCAAAAAGATGCCACGGGCATCTGTTCTCAATGGCAGAGGATATGACACATCTCAGTGGAGGTGTTACAAGATAGGTAGGCCCTTATGGTATTGGAGACATGAAGACATCCATTATCCTCTCTCCCTCTTGCTCTCTCTCTCTTTCTGTTTCTATCTATATCGCTTCTCTTCCTCCTCCTCCTCCTCCTCCTCCTCTTCATCCTCCTCCTCTCCTCTCTTATTAAAATATACTCTTTTGCACTATTTAATGAGACAAAAGTCACTTTGTCCTCCATAAATTTCCTTTCATTCTTTGTAAAATACACCTACAAATTGTTTGTAGGGTCATTATATGTAATGGCAGTTATGTAACATAATTAAAAGTTCCTGTTTTTCCATCATTGGATTACCATTGCCAGCAAAGCATCCTGATTCAGGAGATGTCTTAAGCTTGTTTCAATGCACGGCTATATTTAATACAGGACAAGAGGGGTAATTATTTGGCTTACATCACAAAATGCACCCTGTTCCATTAAATTGCAAGTGCAGGCTTTCATGTGGAATTAACTAGTTTTCTGCTTGCTTACAGAAGCACCAATTCCACCCCGCCAGTTAATTAGAGTCTCAGACATATTGCATCATACAGGCATATGGTGCCCCTTTTCATTTTCCGGCTTTGGACCACTGCTGAAACATGATTAGGTTCACACTTAAGGAATAATGGCTCATTTTAATAAATAGTTCTGTATATAGTATGGCAGCTGTGGTATGAAAACTCTTCCACATAGCACCAAGTGATCTAGTCATATCCAATGAACCCTTTATAGACACTCTCTGGAAATATATCTTTTTGCTCCTCAGTTATGTGTATAACTTGCTTTTGTAATGTTCTTTCTCCTTTTATTGCTGCATTAAGGTGGTGGTTATACACTCAGTGACCATATCTCCAGTACAAAATCCATTCTTTGTCGTAATACAATTGGACTTATGTGGAACAAATTCGACCTGTTTGCGCTTTTGAATTCTGTTATCCCACACAATGGCTGTGGCTGGAGTTTTGCTGTTATAAGCTAGATGGCTATGTAGTCAGTGAACACTGCTTAATTCTTCAAGGTCAAAACATAAATACCCTGGGACCCAACACGGAACAATCTGGATAGTTTGTTATTTGGAAGTCTTAAACAAAAGAAACAATGACTTCCTGCAGTCGGCTGATTGGTAACATTGTCAGTGACCCAATTTGGAGCTATTTGGAATGATGTCCTGTTTGGAAATTACTTTCTTTGCAGGGTATTATAAGACCGTATAGTATTGAACTTTAGTAGGAATGTACAGCAGCGACCCCCATCTAGGAACGGGACCTGTCAAAGAGACACGTCTCATTTGCCCACGGGTAGATATAAAGCTGCACTAACGCTAGAGATTTATAGCTTCACCTTGGCCAGTTACATGTTGTATTTGTCTATATCATCTGTGTAGGATGTGTGTTTTGCGTGTGTGTGTGTGTGTGTGTGTCGGGGGGGTTATTATGTCGGGTTCTGTGTGTCTGTGTGCACATATGTACATATTTGTTTTTATGTGTTTATGTGTGTGAGTGTGCATGCTCTTGTGTGTGTCCAGCCCAGAGCCATGTTTCTCTCCCTTTCTCTCGTCATAGTGCAAAGTTATAATTACCATGGTCAGCCCAAGCATCACCTGGTTACAATTCTCCTGCGCCTTGCACCCACCTCGCCTTGCGCTGTTCAAACTGAGCATTGTTTCACCCTTCAGGGATTTTGAAGGATCACTTGTGTTCATTGTTCACCCCTACTCCAAATATTCTCAATCTTGTTTTCTCTCTCTCTCTCTCTCTCTCTCTCTCTCTCTCTTTACTCCCCCCCCACCCTCTGTGTCCCAGCCCTCCCAATTTCCTTCTCTCTGTAAGATGTTCTTTGTCGAAAACAATAGTTGCTGTGCACATCTCTAACAAGCGCTGCAGTTCAAAAGGCTACAAAGCTCACTTCTGCTCAGCCACACATTACCATTCAATCATATCCCGTTATGAAGACATGCCCCTTTGAAACCATCTATTCCGGGAGAAAACAGCTCAAAAGGCACAAAAAGGCACAAATTGTATGGAATTCAATCACCAGAACATAACAAGTGTCAGGTGTTTTGCTTCCTATCGCTATTTCCTTTTCCAGATAATTGCCGCAGTGACATTCCCTTTCAGGAGGAGCATCGCCCCCGTTTCAATTGGGGATTACCCTTAAATCTGCACCAGCAACTTCCTGAAAGTGAGTCGCTGTGCCAGCTTTAACCTTAATAAATGTATTTGCTTGAACAGATAGAAAAATGTAATTTCCTCTAAAGGCCGGCATTCAATGGCAAAATTCATCAAAGAACAGAACATACAAGATAACATGGTGTACAACCAAGGAAACGTAGTACGGAACATTAAAATTGGATGTATGGCCAAGGATATGCTTTTTGTGCCATCATTGTGAAAGCGAATCATTTTGAGAGAATCAGCTTTAAATGGCATAGGTTTCTGCATTTAATGCTCCACTTTTGTTCCTGCTACGTTCCACACAGAAAATGTCAAACCTCCGGCTCACCAAACTGAATCTGTTCAGAGCCTTTTATCTTTAGATGTATGGCTCAGCTCTGAATCTGCTGTTCCATGTACGGTAGGTAGCACATACAGCAGTTTGTTCAAGCATAAATCAAGCCATGATAGACTGTGTACACCGAATCGACATATATCTCACATCACCTCCCAGGGGAAGTATGAGGTGCTAGAGCATCCATCAACAGTTAGGAGGTTAAATGCAAACGGTGAGGAAGTTAAATGGATTCTGATCAGACTTGAGGCAAATGTAAACGTGACGTGCTTCCTTCCAGTGCACTATCACGTAGTAATTGTTGCCATGTTGCCATTGAAAGCCTAGACAAAGGATGTCGCGTTGCATTTAACTTTTAACCCGCACAGCAAAGCTCACAACACTTGTAAAGAGCATTGGTTATGCTCTGGAACCACAGTTCAGTTTGTCAGTGTGAATGCCACAAGTGGTTTGGATGTACACACTACGATGTACACACTGATGATGTAACCATACCTTGGACATGACAGGGCCAAATATGAATGACATGATCAAAGCCTTGATTACGTAAAATAATAGTGAAATCTTTGTCCTTAAAGGATGGAGATGAACAAATGGAGAAGAATCTATTTTATCAGTGTGTAACTGGAATGACCTGAAATGATCCTAAGATTTCAGAGCAGTCAGACATCACAGCATGGGGTCATCTGCATTTTCATATCTCTACTAGACAACTGAACTGTTTGAAGTTCTATGAGATGTCAACAATTTCAACATGCAGTCAGTCAAAGAAAAAGAGATTGGTGGGAGATGTCACTCTGTTATCAAATATAGATGCTCTCTGGGACAATTTCACAATAACCATGGTAATTTCCTTCCAAAACATTCAAGATCTATTTGATTTTGAATGCTGGTGGTTTGGTCTTCTTCTTATTTTGAAGAGAGAAAAGACGAGATGAGAACAAGCAGATGAAATGTCTATCATCCCTTCCCATTGACCTCTACTGTATCACTTCTATGGTTACATGGCTCTTGGACTTTAGGATAACCATTAGGCTTTTTAACACTGACTTTTGAGTGTTGCATTTATTTATGTGGACTCATATAGTATGTGTTGACTATTGTCAGTCTTTGTCTTGCACTGTCCTATTGCACTATGTGTGGGGTCCTGTTATCCCTGCACACCATGCACCTCTCTGTACAGTGGAAATCTGTAAGTCGCTTCTGTGCCTTGATCAACAAAACAAATTCCTGCAGTGCTGGACAAGGAAAGTGATTCTGATTTTTAATGTTTTAATATTTGGCCCTTTTTAGAAGTCTCACATGTATCACTATACTTTAAACCCTTTATGTACTAGAAAATGGAAGTGAAATGTCACAACCACCAAGAAATTGCGGCTGTTATCTTTAACTAAAGCCGAAAGCACAAAGGAGTTGAAATCTGTTATGATAAAGTTTTATGCTATTGCTTCTGTGACCTTCCTGCTTGGTTACTATGTAGTGTGTGTCCATTTGTACAAATAACCATTGGCCTAGCACTACCTCTCTATAATATCATATACAATATTTAGTTGCTTGTTGGAAGTTGTAGAATTCAGTTAGGTAAGGATTTTATAAAACACTACCACCTACTTGAAAATCCTAAGGGAACACTTATTATTATAACACAAGCACATACACACATACTCACACATGCACAAACACACACTTGCCTGTGTGCGCACCCACACACATAGGCTCACACACACACACACATACACACACATACACACACACACATGACACACACCCATGAAATTGTTAATGCTTATGTTCTGTAATTTGTTATTGTTGATGTTCGTCCACCCTCAGGCAATGTATTTTTCCACTTCATACACCTCTTGTTGATTCACATTGTATCACCTGCCACTCTGACCCCACCCACCATGTCAACAACAGAAAAGCAACAGAAAAGGAGAGAGAGAGAGAGAGAGAGAGAGAGAGAGAGAGAGAATTACCAACCAGGAAAATACATGGCTTCTCAAATAACAAAGGCCCTTTTGATTGAAAAAAGAGGGCCTTTAGGGAAGATAATAGGGAGGAGTTGAAATGAGTGCAGAGGGAGCTGAAGGTGAAGATCAGGGAGAGCAATGACACCAATAGGAGGAGGATGGAGCACAAGCTGCAGCAGAACAGCATGAGAGAGGTGTGGGCATGAAAACCATCACTGGCTACAATGTGGCCACCATCCACCATCCCTTGTTGGTGATGCAACCACAATCATCTGCAGCTCAACATGGGAAAAAACAAAGAGATGGTGGTGGATTTGAAGAGGACTAAGGCACCAAGCAACCCTGTTTCCATCCAGCAGGAGGACATAGACTTACAGACCTACAGGTACCTAGGAGTGCACCTGGATAGCAAGCTGGACTGGAGTGGGAACACCGGGGCCATATACAAGAAGGGCCAGAGCCGACTCTGCTTCCCGAGGAGGCTCAGGTCCTTCAACGTATGTAGAACCATGCAGAACGTGTTCTTCCAGTCGGTGGTGGCAAGTGCCCTGACTGGTGTGTGCCCACCAGGATAGACAAACTGGAGGATAGCAGGGGTCTGTACTGGGGGGCCAGCCTGGGCCCAGTGGAAGTGGTGACTGAGGGGGGAATCTTGGTCAAGCTGCTGGACATCGTGGACAATGTCACTCTCTCTCATCCACTTTATGACACTTTATGATACTTTATGACACTTTATGACACTCTGACCAGGCAGAGGAGCACGTTCAGATAGATAGATAGATAGATAGATAGATAGATAGATAGATAGATAGACAGATAGACAGATAGACAGATAGATAGATAGATAGATAGATAGATAGATAGATAGATAGATAGATAGATACCCACCTCCCAGGTCTGGCTCAGTCTGCTTACTGCTGGGTTACTCATTCCCATAGTGATGGCAAAGAAGGTGTTCAGGTTCCTGTACTCCTTACAGCTTGGAAAGAAAAGATGAAAAGCTAAGCATTATTAGAGTAGGATATTACAACTCATTCTGATCAATGCCCTAGGAACAAAACTCCAGACTGAGTCAAAGTTGCTAGGTAGAAGCAAGTTGTGTGGAGTAGAGCCACAATTATTTCTTTTTTCCAGATCAGTCCTCTGTTTAGGTAAGTCTTCTGTTCTCACTGCCTTCCTCCTAAGGCCTACCCCTCTACTTTCTTAGTTCACCTTAGTTAACGGCATCTCCTCTCTGTGAAACACTGTTGCTGTGGTTGCTAGTGCTATGTTCAATGGGTTAGTATCCTTCAACCTATTAGGGTACGTTTAGCAGCATGGCCGCTGGTCCACTCACTGGGCAGCGATCTTGATGAACTTCTTGAGAAGCTGCACCCGCTTGCTGAGCTGAGCACACAGACACACCTCTGTGATCACCCACAACTGGATTTCATTGAACCTCCTCAGGAACAGATCCAGGTTCACAGTGGCCCTCTTGAAGTTATGCCTCCCGAACGTGTGGTAGATGAGTTCATGCTGTCAGACACCAAATGAAAAGAACAATTTCCGAAAAGCAGTACTGGATATTCCAACTACACCAGTGAGGCAGCGGATTTGTCACAACAAAGCCAAACTATTATTTTTCTATTTAAACATGTAAAACCTTTTATTTGTGCTACCCAACACTCTTCTATTTGACCGCTGATGAAACTTCATATAGTGAATCAGTGCTAATGACACTCTGTGCCTGTCGTACCTCATGGACACAGTGGAACAGCTCCCAGTCGTAGACAGTCATATGGTAGGCTACATCCTTGGAGCTCATCAACTCAAAGCTGGCCACTGACCCTGTAGACGGACCTTCCTGCTCGGGTACCGGTGTCTAGAAGACAGAAGAAACACCACTCAGTGTTCAACAAGCTTATTTACATGTGGTATTTGTGTAATTTACCTTTTTGGGATCTATTATTGTACCGTGAATTTTAAAAGGGGGTAAAAATTCGCCCTCCCATTAACAGAAATCTCTGTGATATAACCAAGAGCAGAACATCAAAACAAAGCAAATTAGAAACACAGGCGACAAAAGACAAGAAGGCGATTACAAAGACAGTGAAAGGCCTACAAAGAAGGGGAAATATATCATTACAATTTGAAAACAAAATCACTTGGTTTATAGTTTATATCCAAGGCCTCAGAAGATTTCTGCACAATAAAGGACAACACTAACGCAATAACATCTCCGTGTTCAGAGGTGCTCAAATTCTAGTTGGTTGCTAAAAGCATGCAAGGCTTCACAAATGGGAGAAAAATGTGTTGAGAGGAACAGAGTTCGTGGCAACAGATGCCAGAGATGTACAGCTTGTTCGGGCCCGCCTCCGGTGGGTCAGTCTGAATGCTCACTTCGGCACTGTGAGGATGTGTCGGGTGATGCGTCTTGACTGTTAACGCACCAGTGAATCCAACTGATCCCTGGGGCAGGCAAACAGACGTCCGTTTATGCCGAGCGTGGAGAACACGGAAATATCATTGGGCTTCAAGACGACTTTCTCTGAAGAACAAGAACACACGAGGATGAGTGGCATGAACTATCAGCTCTAAAAAACACAAGTGGTTGTGAGGTTCACTTTCACGTTCTGAAATTGGTTCAACAGTGCACAGATACTTTCTACTACAGTGCCATACGTCTGTAGAGGCTCTGCGTGCCTACACTTCATTATCTAATCACCTATAACGCCCAAGACGGATATGCTTGATCAACCGCTTGATCATCACCTGATTTCGCAACCGCTCGTTTCCGTTTTCGCAATCACTTGTTTTTGATCTCATAACTTGGTCAACAAGACTGCTGAGGCAGGATATGCTTTCTAGTAGGTATCAAAGTTGGTAATAAGGTTTAGGATGTCAGCTGCTGGGTCCTTCACTGTATACACAGTTATAGCAGAGGTGAACACTGAATACATCTTAGTCCAATGTAAAAAAAAAAAAGTTGATAAGTTCCCTAAAGCTTTATGTAATCAAGGTTATGTCCACACACACTGGCGTGAATGGACATACTGATACCCCCATGACCTATATCATTGGATTTAATATATCTAATATCTAATATCGCCAATGTATTGGATAAATATTCCTCTAATTAGCTAGCAAGCTAACGTTAGCTTGATGTCAGTAAAATTAAGCCACCATGAAACTGTGTATGACTCTTACATTAATACCTACAAAAAAGCATATCATGTCTCAGACAGCTCTTATGCCTGTACTTGAAAGTGAGGACTCTTACTTTGAAACCTGCTAGAAAGCATATCCCGTCTCAGCCCCTCCTCTCCCTGCTCGCTATGAGATCAAAAACAAGCAGATGAACCAATTATTAGTCTTCTGTCTTCAGAATCACAAAACTGATATCAAACACATCCATCTTTGGTGTAACAGGTGAGTATATAATGAACTGTAGAGTTGTAGGGCTAGGGTTGCCCTAATTAGACCCTTTTCTGCTAAGTAATAATCAGGCAAAGCTGGAGCCTTACCTTTACCAAAGCTTAAGATGACTCATTGAAGATTTATGAGCAGTATGATTACCAATTCCAAACAACTGAGCACTTTCAGCCTCGGTATTTATTTACTTGCCACTGATGAGGGGAGAGTGTAGGTCAAACACAGGCCAATAAGAGCTGCATTAGTGCCCTTTGGCAGAGGCAGTGGAACATCCTTACAGCAAGTGCCAACCAATGACAGAAACAACCCCGTGTAGAATGTTATGAGGTGGAGACGAAAGAGAAATACTGAGCCGAGGTTTTCAGTCCACGGCCCATTCCTTAGCACCTAGCGGCCACGCAGAGTGAGCCGGCCCACGGTGCAAAACCACTCGTTTCCCCGTTAAATCAGCCACCAAATAATGACTATAATACCCTACACGGGCCTCCCTAAATAGAAGGGTCCCTGCAGACCGGCTGTGTGGCGTCTCCCATCATTTGATTAGCATGTGGCTGTCGCCGTTCTCACCTCCGGCCGAACTGAGGTTGACCAGGAGGAGGTCCTCCGCTGACCCCAGCTTATCGGCCACAGCGCCGATGACCTCCCTGACCGAGGCGGCCACGGGGACCCGGATGGTGGTGTAGGTGTGGTCACAGCAGTAGACTTTGAACAGAACTGGAGACACACGGAGGGTCATCAGCAGGGAGGATGAATTGGGGAGATACCAGATTAATGCTCCCTTTTATGCTTGTGTGTGTTTGTGTACTGCAGTGGAACTATGGTGGATAACCATGCACACCTAAATGATTAATCCCCTCTTACACACAAAGTAGATCCACATCAACAACAAAACAAAATTGTCATTCTAGCATTCTAGTAATCAATATGTACATGGCCTGACGGACCTCATTTCAAAATGTGTCAAGCACCACACGAGAAGTATACAGATTAAGCCGGTATATCATCTGGAGGCGAGTGAGAGACAAACAAGACAGTCAATAAGGGTCATCACCGGAAAGGTCTCACGTCAAATTCCTCATTGAGTCTAGAGTCCAGAGTTTCAAAATGTTTCTCTTTGCAAGACTTTCTTTCTTCACCCCTCTGTGATATGTCCACTCTCTTAATACCAACGTACCACATAGCGCTGACATTGTGTCCCGCTGCTTCAAAATGAACCGTGACAAGGGTTTTTTTCCAATCACAAGACCCCGCTTTACATGAGTTTAAGCCTGATGAAGAACAGTGCTGAATAAAGCGCTATGGCAGCATTAATTCAGTGTATCTTTTTCTATTTCACTGCTGTGCTATTTATACAAGGCACCTGGTGTGCATACACTTGTTGTGTAACTGATAATTAAACACTGCTTATAAGCCAAAGTGGTAGGGAAAAGTAGATTTCAAAGATTTAAAACAAGGTGGAAATATATATATATATATAATAAAAAATAAAGTAAATAATAATTATTATTATTATTATCAATAATTATTATTCATAATTATTATGAATAAGAATAATGAGAAGAAGGAGAAGAAGAATGTTTAATAATAGTAATAAAAATATCCTCATGAATCCAACTTGAAAAGATTTTTAGTCAAGGACAAACCTTGTGTCCTACATCGACACAAGTGTGTGAAAACATTGACTTACTTTCATCATTACTCCTGATAGGCTGACGCTTCTGCAGCTTCTCATCTCCCATACTGAACTGCCGCAGTAGGACTTTGTGCTGCAACAGATGATAACAGTTTTAATCAATAATACTGCACAACAACACAACAAACAAACTGCACTTTGAAAGGACAGGAGTGGATCTCATACCTTTTTCTGTGAGCCTCTGGCATCTTCAGTGCTGAAATGTGAAAAAAGGATTAGTAAGCAACTTTATAAAGAGCCTTATAAAGGTCTGAGCTACTAATAAATGATTGAAAAGGCACTGGGCAGACTCCAGGTAGGTGCCCTGTGTATTATGATCGTCTTTTTATCCACCTTGCCACACCCCTGAACGAAAGCACACTTACTTGCGCTTCACAATTCTCTCCAACTCTGGGAGTTGATCCTTGAGCGGTAGGATCACCCTTGTGTCATTTGATACCGCCATGAGAAACTCCTGCAAAACAAAGCACAAGAAGAGTTCAAAACAAGCAACAAAATGATTTTTATCATCTACCAGTGTTTTCCTTTGCATTCATCTAGCGGGTGCAGCCTTCCAGCTAAAAAAAATAAACTCATCATCTGGCCTTATTACTGAGCCCATCCCCAAAAATAACATTTACTATTGCAAATCCTGCAGTTTGAGATTGGTCTAGTGGACGTTGGTTTTGGAGAGCTTAAACAGAGATTTGATTATATTTAGATTTTATACATTGTTTTAAGCTCGTTCTTTATGTGATTGTGACTTATTCTGACTTGGCACATTGTTGAATGTTGTTGGTCTGCAGCTCAATGGGACTTTTAATCTCAAGAAGATTCTATAGGAAACACTGTTGTACTAGATTATTATACCGTGGTTGTACCAGTACCCCTACGTCTACATGTGAGCTAGTGAGGCTGACCTCTAGGAAGGCTACTGAGGCGTCCTCCTCCTGCAGGTGATCTCCATGCACAGCGGCCCACTGCAGCACCAGGCGGATCACCCTGCGCTTGTTGTTGAGGGTGTAGTCCAGCTTCTCCTGTTCAGAGCCCTGCGAGGCCTTGGCATGGTAGGTGCGCGGCAGTTAAAGATCAGAACCACAGCAGTGCAGTGCAGTAGAGTAGCAATGTATCACAGAACCACCTGGTACAGCAGAGAGCTCAGGTCTCAGCACAATAGGAAACACAGTGAGAATGCTGAAAGGATATTGGGCCATGAACACTGGACACAGCTGACTGTTGGGGATGAAGACACAGTGCATGAGGACAAAGTCGTCCAGGGAAGGGTCTGTGATAGAGAGAGAAAGTCATACCAGGCACCTGTGATCCAAGTGTGAGAGCAGATCAAAAAGTGGCCAGACCTGCAGGCCGATTGTGGCCCATCAGGCCTCAATCCACATGGCCCTGTCTCCGTCACCTCTGCTGGAAAATGAAAACCAGAAGTGTCCGCGCGACCCAGAGTAATTAGATCAGCTCTGTGATGTGAGGCTAATTATAGAGAACAGTAAACGGGTCAGCGCAGAGCAGGAGATGGAGGACACAGGAGAGGAAGTCTGAGCAGGACAGAGTAGAGAATATACATACTGCATACAAGTGACGCCCTTCATGGCGGTGATAGTGATGGATTATATCGGACGGTACTAATCCGATGTATTGTTAGCTGAGCGGTACCTGACTGTGTGAACTGAGAATCCAGCCGCATCATTTCCAGGAAGTGCTCCAGAAGCTTCTCTGGCGTCCCCGACATCACAGTGTATCTGGAGTGAATAAAACACACCCTTTACTAATCAGGAGACGCCGGCCCTCAGTGCTTAATGACATGGCTGTGGTACTCGACTGATTTGGTTACTTGAACGCGTGTCCGTGATTGCTTCACTTGATAACAATCCTATTTACAATCACAGAGTTCTTGGCCCGACTGAAGATTAAGGGAAGTCTGGGCAAGTGCTGCGGAAAGAAGCCAAAAAAAAAAAAAAAAGGCCAGGGTCCGTTCGCCTTACGAAGCAGAATCAACGCAGCCTGGCCGCGGCGCGGTTTCCATTACTTGTTAGCAGCATCTCAAGAGGGAGCTGCTAGCATTGTTATGTCTTCGCCACTCGGGTGGGAGGACACAAACTTGACACCCTTGCCACTCTTTATGTGTGAGGAGCAGAGCTGATTAGAGGGCGACCCCGGGCCAAGTAATTGACTTGCCAGGCCTGCCGTTTCCCCAGGAGCAAGGCCATCATTACCATTAATGCGTCTCTCTATATTACAGTGACCGCGCTCCAGTGACAGAGGCCTCCATTAAGATAACACTCATCGGCTGCTTTGCTCGCGGGCTTACACTTGCGCTCGTGCTGCCTGTGCGGGCAGGAAGCAACCTTTTTCATCCGCCGGTCACAGTGGCTGATGGATTCCTGAATTCACCAGGCACTTTCACTTTAATAGCCAAGTATGATTGGATTACACCAGACCTCTACATGGT
Organism: Gephyroberyx darwinii; assembly: GCA_900660455.1. NCBI lineage: Eukaryota > Metazoa > Chordata > Actinopteri > Trachichthyiformes > Trachichthyidae > Gephyroberyx > Gephyroberyx darwinii. The sequence goes on along the minus strand of CABFOQ010021765.1, from coordinate 29,810 downwards.
GGCTGGTTACCTGCCTAAGTGACTGCTAGAGTAGATAAAAATGACCAGCTACCGTTGAAATTTAACAGCGTGCAGTTTGTGACTCGTGGTAATTTCCCATAATGCTTCTCGCTGGCTAACCAGAGTCCTGAACGCAGAATATATATCGCTAACCCACCTATTATTTTGTAGAGGGGGAACCTAAAGCACACACACTCCTATTTAACAGGTTTAAATGCATAAATCAGCCGCTTGTACTGTAAATGTATAGATCAGATGAGCAACAGACACACTGATTTTCAACATGTTCTCTACAACTCTGTTAAAACACCAGTGTCTGACCCAGTGAAGAGGGTACATTTACTTGTAGTTGGAGGTTGAGGCTCCGTGGGCGGAGGTTCGACTGCTGCTGAGACTCTTCTCCAAGACCAGAACATCCTGATTATGCTCCTTCAGACGCACCGTGTTGGCCTCCACATCCTTGACACATACACAGTAAAATACACACAAATATGCTTTTTAATTGCTCGATACATGACCAAGATAAAGTTGATGAAGGTACTATCACAGCCATAATCACTTTTGTAATACATTGGAAAGTCTGAAATCTCAGTATGTAATTCTACTTGGTCTTATTATTATAAGGTCTGTATTAGTAAGTGGGTATCCGCTTGCCTTTCCACTACCAGCCGAGACTAGCATGTAGTAAACCAAACGTGATATTTACACCACCATACACTCATCCCAGAAATTGTTGTGAGGATCAACTCTCTGCTCTCTGAATTGTGGCTGTGTGGTTTTTCCACATGCAGAGGCGGTGGCATGACATCCGGGCCCTGGTCACTAAGCAGAGTGGATTAGTCGGCTTGTCCAGCGCACCGGCAGAGTCTGGAGGTCAGCACTCTGCCGGCCCCCGGCCGAGCCAGCCTGAGCCCCTTTTTATTACATATAATAACAAACATAGCAATATGCAATACAGAAATAAAAACATACAAAAAGCAAAAGACAGACCAAAAACCTATAATAAAATAACTTCAAGGCTGTTTACATAGTACAAGAGATTATACTTAGTAACATCATTAGCCAGCAGGGGGTTTGCACAAAGAGCCTCATTCTATTACAATCTGCACAGACCTGTACCAGCCTTGTGTCCCTTACCACATAGAGGACCACCATCCACTCTCCAGACCACAAAATCAATACGCACTATTGTATTCCAGTCAATGCAAGGAAGTAATGTACAAATTAATAATGAAGACACAGCTCACGGCTGGCAGTTTTCCCAGAGAATAAGTTTGTATGCACAGCCACTGAAACACAAATGTGCTTTTTATGTCTCGTCTTAATTTACACGAGTCATTTTATGCATCATTAATGGGATGAGGAAGACATGCCGCTTCATAGAGCACCTATCAGTTTTAACATTTATAGCTGCAATACTGCGTTTCGAACAACAGAGGGCGCCGTTTACTCTTCTACATTCTTTGCCTCAGAACACACACTCACCCTCAAGATCCTGTTGAAGTCCTCCTTGTCTACTCTCAGGAAGTGACAGTTATCTTCCCGCAGGACAATGGATGCGGCACGGGGGGCGTCGTTGACGAGAGCGAGCTTTCCAAAATCATCCCCTTCATGTAGCGTGCAAACAACACCCTGCGTGACACGGTAAAGGATGTCACCAACGAATGAATCACTTCCCTGGTAGCTAACTCCAGCGTGATGTTATGAACTGCATATAATTGGAGAAATGCTTACTTTTCCGTAGATAACAACATTGACGGAGCCCTTCAGAATAATGTACCATGATGTGCCTTCCTCCCCTTGGCTGAACACTGAGAGAGAGGAGAGACGATTACAAACAGATCTGCATCTCACCTCTACTCAGCCTTCAAACACCTTCCAATAATCTACCCCAAGTCACTGATAGGTTACATAAACGCATTTCAGCTTCGGTAGTCTAACAGCCTAACCTGAGATTTACTGGATTATTTTGGCATCTATGCAATGTATTTTAAAACAATCATCAATGCTATTTGACTGGGTGAAAAGATCAGCCGGTTCACTGGGGGGTTTTGTGGCAGGGTCAGTGTCACATTATTATTTTTAATCACATTACTTACACACTGTTCCTGCCTTTGCATGGGACTCAAAGATCAGCACTCCCGCCAGTTCTCTCTTTACCTGTGCAAACAGAGATTAGCAACTGAGGAGGATCATTATTAGCACTCACTCACGCAGAGAGCACCCCGAAACAGCAGAACCGTACCCCGTTAAGGATCAACGTCTTGCTAGCCTGCTAGCCCCTCGTATGTGACAAGATTTATGACACGTGTGATTTGACAAGTAGAATATGTATCCAAACATTTGCGTTTCTCCAGTTTCGATAGGATTCCTATGGCCACACACTTAATACACACGTAAAAGCAGAGAATCTATACTCACAGTGGTAGATAGGTGAGATAGGGCCTTTATATGGAGCAACTCTTCATATATTATCTCCAAATCATCTGCTGTTCTTTCTGATGGTCTGGAAAACAGGAAATATGTAAAAACAATCTGCCCTCTTAACAGCATCACACTAATTCACTTTCAACCCTAAACGGCAGACATTGTTCCTCCAGATTTTATTGCTTTTGGGTCTTACTGTTTTCTCAGAATCATCCTCATGTGGGCGTCAGGACCAATCTGCGAGAGGAGGAGCAGGGTGTCCTGCAGTTCTTCTTGGCTCTCCTTCATCTCCTCCTCACTGGGTGCGGGAGCATCCTCCTGTTCGTCATCCAGGAAGCGGTAGAAGAGATATTTGTCCTGGAAGCTCAGCTCCTGGTCCACTGCATTGCAAAACAATACGGCGAGCGGCGGTTTAAAGTCAATCATCCTGCCTTGTGCTTTACACTCGCACAGATCCAAACACATCTCACCATGGTTGAGAACACCTTCCTCCAGCAGCACCTGCCACATGCCTACAGCTTGAATGCGAGAGTGCACGCACGAACTCTGTTGCATTTGCCAGTCGACCAACTCGGTCCCCACGCAACACTGCCTATGAGAGGGAGAGCAGAGACAGAGACACCTCATGTATGTAGTAGGCAGCAGCAGGAATTACAATCAGACAATATGGCAAAGCTATGAGATCCTCCACAAATTTAGGAGTGGTTAGATGCCAACCAACCTGTACATCTTCAGATGGTACTTCCTGTCTCTGATCATGTGAGGCGCCCCGGAGAGTATGACATTACGGAGAACCTTCCCCGCCCGCAGGATCTTCTCCGACGGCACCTGTGATTGAGGAGAGGGTAAGCGGAAGAGAGTTCAAGGTGAATGTCACAACAGAGCCCTGTTGAGCCTCTACTGATGTGATCATGTTTACTACCTGAGAAATGGATTTAGGGTGGGGTTTGGCTGGACTTTCAATGAATGACTTCTGCAAAATAAAATGAAATGAAAAAAATGACTGGAATTGAAAAAAAACATCATGGATGACAGGAAAATTGAAGCTGCAGAGATGACGTGCAACGCAACATCACAGGAATGGATGAAATGAAACGTTACAATAACGTGCCACTTGAGAAGATGCATGCCTGACGCAGAATCGAACACAACACACCAATAATTGACAATGAGAGACAACAGGGCGACGCAGCATGTCTGAAAAGTCATGCTAATAACCAGTGTTTTATCTCTTACTCTGAGTCTCCCTAACTGCTGTGACTCACACGTCATATTATGTCAATTCCAATTGACAACAAATGGAACAATTGAACGTTTGGCTTGCTGAAGTAATGGCATGTTATGAGTTTTTACTGATGCCTCGAATTGTTCAAATAGGATAAGGATAATGTGTGTTGTGTTTGTGTGTGTGTGTGTGTGTGTGTGTGTGTGTGTGTGTGTGAGTGAGTGAGTGGGGTGCGGGGACTGTGACATTTAAAATGCATTCTACATGCCTCAGAGAGCATTGCAACTCCCAGACGTGCAGCAAACATGCATTTATGTGAAGGCTTTAAATTCTTATTATTTATTTATTAGTAGATTAGCCCAGTCAATAGCCACAGAAGCTGGGTTTATATTGTTTATTATTTATATGGTGCTGTATTTCTTAATGACATCACAGGAAACCAATTAATGCATTTCTATTTTTACGTGACAGAATTTCACAACAATGTGAATGTTTACTAACTATGTGATGTGCTGACAGAACAAAGGAGGACCTCTGCTAACCTCTGTCTAAAACCCCAGGGAGGAACAAAGCACAAGCCACAATAAATCTGCCCTAGTGCCATGTTATCAGTCCAGTGCCAAGGAAATGACCACAGGGGCAAGGTGGGACAGGAACTACGGATGGAGACCAGACCTCCACAGACACCTTGTTTATTTCTAGACAAACAATCTCCACATTCCAGACTTATTTCCATCCTCTGTCGGAGAGATGGGTAACAGCGAAGGATGCTGCTACATCAGGCAGAATGTAAGCAGTGACCAAACAAGTTAGAATAGTTTTAATTTGTTGACTGGACAAAAGAAGAACAGGAACAAAGATGATAAACAAGCATCATCTCATCCACACAGCCCGTCTCCTTCAGAAGACGCGTTAACGCGGAATGGTGTTTTATTATTAATGTGTCCAGTTGTACAGTGTACGAGAAATTACCTTATTCTGATATTTGGAGACTGAAACAAATGAGTTGTTGCTTATGTTCTCTTTGTCCGGCATTCCTGAATGGGAAAAACAGAACATACAGTAACTTAGACGATGCTGCTTTTTAACTGAGGAAAAACAATTGTAAACAATCCTAATAAAAACAGAATTTAAATATGCTGTTATTCTTTACATCTCATGCATTTTACATTTGAGATTCAGTCTATGTACAAAGAGGGGATGCATCAAGAGGCAAAGGAGAGCAAAAACATTTGTCACTGAGATGAGTGAGTAATCCACTTTTCCCATGCAACTTCTCTATGCAATCTCAGAAGATCCACTTGTCGGGAAAAACAGTTGAGTTGGAAATCCACAGTCTCAAGAGTTAAATCAGGGTAGTAATCAGGGTTTTGAGTTGTAAAACCCATACACAACAATCTGTGCCATCAAAGTAACTTTTCCTTCAGTAAAAGCACATTGTTACATATGGAGGCCCCAGGGGGTCGTTTGGTGGAGAAGACGGTGATCTGGAAATCCATACTCTCAGATTTAAAACCTGTACGTACAGTTTAACAATCTGTACCCTCAGTTTAAAACCTGTGTTTACTATTTAACAATCTGCACTTTTAAAACCCATGCATACGGCATAGCAATCCATGCTCTCAAAGTCACTTTACCTGCAGCAAACAGACCACTAGCTGCATCAAGCCAGCCAGAGATAGCTACATTAATGTTGGAAGGCAATTTGGCCTTCAAAATATAAGTGCAACATTTGGCAGTTTTGGGGGAAAGAATTTAGTATTTAGTATTAAAGTAAATAAGTATTGAGTTGTGCAGAACAAAAAACATATCAAATTAGTCAGTGGAGTCATTACAATAAATATGGAGTGAAACTTTAGCTGTTAAGTAGATAAAAAAACTCACAATATTTAGTCAAAAATACAATATCTAGAGTCAAGTCAGCCAAAAAAAACATTGAAATGCCCCGTGTCTGCTATATACATAGTGATGACTTGGGTATAGGCATAATAAAAAAAAAATGACTGTTATATTTATATATCTATATATATAATATATATAGATATATAAATATTGTGGTACAATCTGTCCTATCTGTGCTTTGTGTGTCTGCCTGTACAAGTAACGTTCTGTGTGCGGATGACAATCACTAATCTCAGTTAGTGACATATCTGAAAGCAAGTATTTGAAATGTCTTGCTTTTCCAGACCATATGGAGACGTTTTGGAGACCATATGGAGAAGTTTTTCACACCATATGGAGACGTTTTGGAGACCATATGGAGAAGGAGATTTTCTTTTCATTGTCACAAATCAAAACTGAACAGTCCAAACAGATTGAATGGTGTGCTAATTTGATTTATGATGGATTTTTCCTTTATCAAGCATCCTACCAGACTCTATAGACACATGGATCTATTGTACGGTAACAAATATTTGTCATCAACACGTTCTCGTCATTTATGTACAGAGGCAGAAAAATGACATGTGAAAAATAGAAAACAATGAAATAGTGTTTTTTCCAGTGTTTTTATTCTATGCGACAGCCCCAAAGGAGGAGGGTTTTTTTAGCAGGGTGTGGTTACTTATCAGCGTCAGGAGCTAAGCTTGCATTGTACCCTCCAGGACAAACAGCGTAATCAGTCAAGCCTGCTCACTCACAATTGTAACTGCAGGGAGAAACCCTGCTATTCTTAGACTTGCCATTCAGATTGCTGATACCATAAAAACAAAGACAGAAACTGTAATGTAGTGAACAACATGTAGTGAAAGTGGAATAAGAGCTATATTGGACTGAAATGCAAAATTCATACTAGTGGCTGGTCATCTAGGAACACAAATCAAGCATCAGCATTTTTAGGTTCATCCACAGTTCTGTGTGAAATCTGACTATTTTGAACAAATTTATAAATGAACATTTGATTCTAAGATTTGGTTCAGATATTTGCTTCTGTAAACTAATCAAATAGGTGCTATCTTTATGCCACATAATATGTATGACCTGACTAAAAATGGCCCATAGGCAAAAAGTTGTGAAAAGAACCTCAAAAGTACCTTACATTGAACAGAATGCTTCTAAATTGAATCCAGTCTGACCTCATTTTCATACTTTGGTTGTAAATTTTCTCTGACCACTTTGTCTATTCAGAAAGAACTATTCATATGAGTAAAAACCCTCTTTGGTTTGATGAAATGATGGAGAAAAAAAAGAAAATAATATATCCATCATTTATGAAAAAAATGAAGTGCAACTTTCACTTACAAAATGATTGCTGGTATGAAAGGAAAACTGAGGTCACTGAGGTCATTGGCTATCCTGGGACCTTTAGTAGTAGTAGTCTTCTTTCTAATGCATGAATGTGTGATTTCACAAGGCCAATATGACAATATGACAAAAGTGAAAGGAAGCAAGGCTATGACACTTGTTCATAACAATAACAATGTGTCACATGGACAAACATGCCAAGATCAGACTTAAGTTATATACTGATCAATGTGCAAATTAATCCTCTGAAAAGAAGCAAACGTAAGCATGCTGATTTTAAATGTATTTTTACCAACACTGGTAGTTGGCTTGCAAATTCTTACAAAGCAACATAAGCCCACTGCCAGTCGCCAATAGACTGTTTTGATTTCCTTTTTGAAAGCAGTTGTACTGCTGTTCATCATTTTTATGGTGAGTGACTTTGAGTAAAGTTAAGTGCTCTGTTTGAGCAAAGCTGAGTCAATATTGAGTCAACTTAAAAGATAAAACCATAAATCGAAATAACAGCCTTTCTCACAAGGCATGTGGCTAAAGCAGCATATATTCTACACCACATTTGCACTGCAGTACTGTATCCTACAGCCAAATATTCTGTTGAAGATCCTGTCAGAATCAAGTGTACTTTGAAGTTGCGTTCAAAATCAACCATGGCCTATGCCGTAAAAAAGGATAACACAATAACTTTGAGCCCAAAATGATACAAATCAAAACTGTGTGATTGTTGAGTCGGAGTCAAAAGTCAGAAGTACGATTAAAGTAATGCAGGGCTTACTTACTGTCACCGAGAGGACCACTTTCCATCACACCATAAGGTGGGGCAAGCAGTCCAGCCATGCACTGACGGTACTTCTATAAAAAGGAAGAAAATACAGGAACATGTAAAAGATAGGAAATAGTACAGCCATCATAACACACCTGAAATATCCTAAATCAATCATAATCATTACAAAACATGAGCTTGAAGACGGTAGCAGTATTCTAACTAGACAAAGTCAACGTTGTCCTCTCCCTCGTTCTCGTCCCCTCTCTGCCTGTGAATCAACAAGGCCATGGGAGGTATGTAAATCCACAGCTGAAGCTCACAGCTGGTAGTTAGGCCAAATATTGAGATTTCAGTCACTTCAATCTTGCTTCCTTCATCTCACACGCAGTCCTAAACGGGAATCAAACACACGCACACACACCATGTCCACTTCTTGCGTGACATTTGACTCTTCATCGCACCAGATTATTTGCACCAAGGAGCAGCTCACTCTAACTTAATAAAACCAGCAAAATCTGTTGTCTTAAAAGATCAAAAAGGAATTACTGCAGATTATGCTGGGAACTGAAAATCAACTGCTCTGGCACCACTTGTCCTCAGGCTGAGAGGGCGAGCAGCATGGGGCGGAGTGTGGGGTATTTGTTGATTCTAGGGGCCGTTAAAGCTTTGTCTAGTTCTTTGTACTGAGTTATGATTTTCATCCTCTTACTTGGGCTTGATTTCAGTCACTTATTCTAAAATGATAATGTACAAATGTTTAATATAAGTGAAGAGGTTATTTTTATGATTTGATATAGTAAAAACAACCTAAAAGGTGTGTTTAATACAGCAAAATTAAAACATCATTGGGGCACATTTTTCATTGCATTAATTCCTAAAACAATCTACTAAACTTAGTCTTTTAACAAGAGCTAGCCCTCTTTTCTTTTCTCTGTCAACTTATTGCTTTTTCTTTTACTTTGTTAAGCACTTCTTACATTGACCCCCACTCTTTATTGATGTACGAGCTGCAGAGTCAGCCACGGAGGAATCAGAGCATGACAAAACAACTGTAAGTGGCTTATACCATCACTGTGCCTCGCAGCATTACAACTGTTACGTAAAGGACATTATACCGCACCCAAGTGCACATGTAAATGTCATATCTTTGTCCATGGCACAGGTGCACAAAGAGGTCAAATCGACCTCTTTGAGTGATACAAATTAATAGGCCTAATACAGCAGGATACATGACAAAACCAGCGGCAGAATAAAGCTTCATTCTGCATCTCTCAGTAAATACACCAAAACTTCACTTTCATCATAGCAGCCATTTCATCAGTCCAATACAAATTGATAGAAATCGAATTACACTATTTAGCATTTAGTAAAGGAAATCAAGTAAATCAAAGGTTCGAAACTCACTTGTGGTGTAAGAAAAGCAAAAAATGGTTAGATGCTAATGAATAGAGGTTTTAAGTCAATAAAAAGCTGATCGAGGACCACTTAGTGACATGCCAGTTCCATATCTTTTTATCTTCTGGTCAGGAGAGACCGAATCAAAGCCAGAACGCTGGAGTAATTTGTTACTAGATGGATGTATGTACTCTCAGAGGTCAAGTTGTAAATTCAATTCTGCCCTCTGAAGTCAGTTAATCACTTTAAGATCCCCTCAGAGGCACCAAGCTTTTCCCCCTCAATTAAGAAGCCATTTTAATAATGTCTCAATGACCTCAGTTTTTATAAAGCATTTTCCCCTAATCTACTCCAAAACACAAACCGGCTTGAGATACTAAACAACACAGATTAATGAAGACATTGCACTTACATTACAGAGATACATTCAGTGTAACCATCTCCCATCGGCCCTTCATGACCGAAGTGGATTTAAAAGGTGAAATCAATAAGCGGAATCACAGCTTTAAATTATTCTGTCAATAAAGTCGAGGGAGTGCGACAGAAATGAAGCCGTCGGAGTCACTACAACATGCACATCTCGCTTTGTTGACAGTTAAAGGACTTAGGATTGGGAGGAGCACTTAAACTGGACAAGCAGATGAACAAATGAACTCGGGAGATGCCTCCAACGCTGGACGACACCTCTGAACCGATAAAGCCATGCTCCCTTGGGGAGGCGGATGCAGGAGGTGGGGTGGGGGTGTTGTTTTAGAGGATCAGGAGTATTGTCAGGTGTGTAAAGCACTCAGTTTTTATTTTGTTAATAATGACGTCCCTCCCCCTTGTGACACAAAGTGCTTTTTTAAGGCGCTGTAGGAGATCAATCCTGATAAATAATACAAACACTTATTTGAATCTATTTAATCTATAACAGCACAAGATGGAAAATTGACTAACTTAGTCTTACACTAATGCTGTAAGAGTTGTGGTCTAACTGGGAGCTGGTCTTTGCAACATACAATTGATATTCTATCAATGCTCTTCATTGGTATGAGGGGCGGAAGTAACAGAAATAAAAAGATTCAAACAGATGTGATGAAACTGCACATGATTTGAGATCAAGAGTGATACATTGTCAAGTGGTTTGATGAAGAGGATTTGATTAAAATAGAGGTGATTCGATCAAAACAGAGCCATTATTTCATTTACCGCCACCTTCAATCATTTATAATTAAAACAACAAAATTCCTATTTATTGTTGAAGGTGAGCCACCTCTAGTCCCTAGCAGAGTGCTAGTAACAAACATGACTAAGATGAGTCTGTTGTTGGAGTAGCTGAGAGCTTCAGTGGGCGTGGTTTTTGACTGACATTTAGATATTAAAACAACCTTAATGGTAATGTTATAGTGTGAGTGATGAATGAAAGAAAATACCAATTATTTAATCAAATCACCTTTTGAATTTTGCTGAGTCACCTCACAACAATCGCTCTCTTGTTCAATTGTGCATTTCCATCACCTCTGCATTTAATTTGTGTTACTTCCACCCTTCTAGGGACTAGAGGTTTCTCACCTTAGATGATTACACTTTGTTGTTTCAATGATGAATGATACAGAGATCAGAGACAATGGCACTGTTTTTATCAGATCACCACTACTTTAATCAAATTGCCTTTGGATTTATCAAATCCCTTCAATATCCTTGTTTTCAAGTCACATGCATTTCCATCATTTTATTCTTCCACCCACCAGTCTGACACTTTGCAACCATAACACTGAGAAAGGAGTCCTCATCATCAAGGAAGAGGTTGGCAAGTTAGGATCACTCATTACTACAGATCAGCATTACTCACAAATGGTGGGTCAAAAGTCATAAGGCAAAATCAGGTTCCATCGCCACTCACAGCCAGCTCTGCACACAAGCTCCACTGCTGTGATGTGTGGAGCGTGGCTAGAGTATCATCACTGATGCCGAACGACCCGACTCCAGCCAAACTGGGCTCAACAGGATTGGAGCAGGGGCCTTTAGGTGTATTCCACCGCATCAACTAATCCCTGTCAAAGTCATGGTCTGGCAACCGAGCAGAAACAATGGCTTAGTCAGACAGCTTACTGTGTCTGATTTCGCTCGCTAATCACGTCGAACACCATGTAATATTTCTCAAGCGATCCCATCATATTAAGAGATTATGATCTGACGCATTGCTTGAGGTAGATTTCTTCAGAGATGGTGAGAGGTGTCAAAAACACACTCGGAATGAGAATCATGTTCTTTGAAGTGATGTATGTGATCAGACAGTTACTGGGAATGTAAGAAATCGACATTTAAATCCCAGATCCCACCCATATGCTTGGAATAAAGATTAACTTCCACCGCATCTTAGTAGTAGAAGCATCTGCAATTTTTAATACATTGTGCTTTTGAACTTGAGCACAATTGAACTGTAAGAAGCACGTTAGCTACTCGCAGGCTAACAAAAGTAATAAAATCTATGATATATGAAAAAGGACCAGATAAGATTCACACAGTTGAAATAAATATTAGAGGAACTGGAACAACCGCTCTGGACAAAATAGCAAGGGAGAAAGTGCTACATGAGTAAACAAAACTCTCATCCACATATACTAACAGTGCTGCATGATTCTGCGTTCATCCCCAAACAACATCTCTTAACCCACAAAAAAAGAGGCTTCATAAATGTCTGCAAATACAGATGGGCCATTCTGTATTCCTCCAGGGAAGCTTGGGCAACTAACTGTTCTGCCTATTTCACTCTGATACCACGACTGCACACACAACAGCAGAAGAGCGCCAACATCCCTAAACCTGGTCTCTATAACAACTAACAGTTTTTTCCCTATACACATCATGTGTAAATGATCTTGTCTGCATGCACTGAAACAATGCTGAATATACATACCTCTGTCTGATGCATGTGGTTGCTACGCTTTCAAAACTCCAGCTTTATCTGGACCACAACAAAGGATCAAGGAAGATACAACCAAAGTCGTGTCCCTGCATTCTCAGTTCAAGTTCCTCTTTAGTCGTTCATGCTCGAGCGCGTCTGGCATTCTGAGCATCACTGTGCATGAATGCACATTTGTATGTTGAATAATTCACCCCAGATTACATAACATGCATAGTACAAACTCCCTGTTCTCGAGACATTCTCAGATTATGCTGGACCCTTTTCTAACACACTTCTAGGCACACCTCCAGCCATTTGGGAAAACAATTGGGGGAAGACCCTCCCAAGTATGTCAGATCTTCCCCCGAAGTTGTAATGTAAATGTTTAATTTTCAGGTTGTGCTGCTACATCTTAGTAATAAATACAAGGTTCTGTGAAAATCTCAGTCTCACAATTTTCAGCATCTTGTAGAGTATCTCAGCACTGCATTGTTAACAAGTTTGGAAGAGTAAAGATTACCTAAGGATGCTACCAGCATCCCATGTACGTACTTAGCCTAGGGTTGTTGTTAATAACTGCAAGGTCCTCCACACCCTCTTAATCCAGGTGTTAACAGACTCTCCAAGAAATTGAGTCCAACTCTACAAGTCCCAGTGTGCCACACTAGTCATGGATCCATATCCAGCGTGGTCCAGCAGGTCTGTCGCCCCAGCCTCCATGCCGCTCTGTGAGAGCACTGTGAGCAGACTGCATTAGCCCAAGCGCTCAGCCTGCCAGAGCCCAGCAGAGGGCCAGCCGGCAGCTGACTTCCTGCGCAGCAGTTGCTAGGTGATTACTCTACTCCAATCACTAAGCCTCACACACCAATCACACACCCTCTCTATCAGCAGCTCTAGCCACACTACACACACAGTAAGACAGAGTAAGCCGTTGACTTCCAGCATGCTCAACTTCTCAAAGGAAGTTCCTAAAGGGCAGTGTGATTCATTAGATTGGATGTTGAGAACAATAATCAGAAATGTCTAAATAAATTCCAAAAATGTATGTGCAGACTCCAGAAACAAAAAGGTGGCTGGGTAACTTTTGTTCTTCTGAGACGTTTTCTTCTGTGGGACATGAGGACATACCAAGCAGCATTCCTTCAAAGCCTTGAATCTTAGGCTTCATCCTGTACTTTAATCCCACCCCTACACAGTACAGCCAGTATCCCTGTGCCCATCAGCTTCTTCCTCTCAGAGGGCAGATGGTGTCTTATCTTTGACCTTGTTACTGATAAAAACTACACAAGACAATTTAATTTCATTGAGCTTCATAACCAACAAACGAACCACATGCTTCTTCAGTGTTGTCTAATACATACCAGAGTAATAATTTGTGACATTTTCATATAAATAAATAAATAAATACATGTCTGTTTTGCTGACTGAATCACTATTGAACACACCAGTGATCCAACCTCTAGCCAATTAATTTGCTGTTCTAAATGTCGGGTAGGTCTTTCCCGGGAAAAATCCTCTGGCACACCGAAAGTGATGCCTTTTACGTTTCCAGCAGCTGCAGCAGCAACAGCTGTTTGTTTGGAATGAACAGAAGAAGAACTGGGGAGTTAGCATGTGCAGTGGTAGCCACCGTGGCTGAACAGACAAAGAGAAGAGCGCCACCTACAGAAACTCAAACTTCAACAACAGAAAATCCAAGGAAAACAGTACTGGACACACTGATTGATTGACAAGTGACCTCTGGGAAGGGCAGTGAAGAAAAACCACAACGATGAACACTGAGCACCAAAAATGTCACTATAATGCAAAAAACAGGTATCTTAAGAGTAGCTGAGAAGAAGGTGTTGGAGGACATGATCACAGGTAAACTCGGTAGCATCAAAAATATAATAATATGGCATTTGGTGGACACCTTTATCTAAAATCGCTTGTATGGTGTGTGCATACATTTTTAATAAATTAATAATAGGCAAAACTGTTGAAATAAATGACATTGAGAAATGCATACATGAGAACAGCCATCTTTCCATTGATTTTGAGAAAAGAAAAGAGACAATAGTGCAATAGAGATGGCCAGAGATAGGGAGGGAGCAGGTGCACATGCGTGTCACTGAATCACCATGCAAAATCTGACCCTCAGCCTCTGAGCACACCGGTCCAATGCTAACCAAAAACAGCTCGGTTGGTAGAATGCAGAATGTGACAGAAAATCACATATCCTGTTTTAGCTTTATCACTGGTTTAAATAGGCTGTTTAAACAGGCTTTCACACATGACCACACAGTTTTCACCATATTTTGGACAAGGCTTAAAGATAAGAAAGTATTTTGTGCAAGCCATCTGTGGAACTGTGGCAAATGTTAAATGCATAGAGGAGGAAAGAAACAGAAGGCCTCCTGTTTTCCCACAAATAATCAATGAAGTAGGCTTTGGTTTCGGTTTCAAGTTTTGTGGTTTGATTTCTGATGCTGCTCGTTTAACTTAAAAATACAGAGAAATGAAACGCCTCTCGAGTGATTGTGCAGATTGTGCCTGTACATAGACCTATTTCTGTACCCACAACAGTGTGTCAATTGAGATGTATGCACACATATACACACACACCTAAATGCAGAACAATGACATTGGACCAAGAAAGCTGAGCGAAATCTAGTTTGTGCCAGTTGACTGATTTCACTTCAGCATTGTTCCTGTCTACTGCACACATTATTCTGCAGCACGAAGAGTGCGTTGGTGTGTTTGTGTGTGAGAGTGCATTACTGACCGTGAGTTTACAGATGATGTAATACATCACTTTCATCCCCTATCTTTCTATCTTGTTGATCTAATTTCATCTGAATCCGTCTGACTGAACGGATCTAAAGACTGACATAAATCCTCTGAAAACAGTTACTAAAAGTCTGTCGCCAAAGGGACCTCGTAAAATATAAAGAACCAAACGGAAGATAATAATAATCTGCACCTGCCTTGTGACTCTAAAAACCATAGAGTTGCAGTTTTTTTATTTCACAGGTTGGAACGCACATTCCAAGCTTTTGATGAATAATAACTCTAAGTGGTGATAAGGAAACACAAATGCTTGGATATAATCGCCCCGCTCTTTCCTTGTGTATATCCGCTGTATGCAGGGAGGGGCTGTGGCTTGGGTTGTGGCTTGCTACTTGGATGTTGACCCCACAGAGGCTCCATGTTCTCTCTACCCGCCTCCGCCCAGTCCTCAGACCCCAGAGGCCACACTGTATCTCTGCCACTTCCTGTTCATCAGCTTTCTCTACTGGCTGCCCACTAGGCTGCCTCCACGGACCGATGATAAAGCGACAAACCGTTCCTCCACCCACTCTCAGCTCAACATCCAACAGATACGCCTCAAGCAGACATGGGCGCAAAACACACGCAACCGTGAGCATCCATAAAGCAGTGTAATTCAAAGCATACATGGTACACATGCCTATAACATCTGTGCTCCTGTGGTGTGTAATGTATGACATCCAGTCTGAAAGGACAAAACATCCTTAGAAAAGCAAAGCTGTCCGGGCCATATCATGTGTATGTGACTGGAAGAGAGCTGCTGTGTGATTCTAAAAGCGCAAATCACAATTGTGTTGCTTTAATCCCAGTGGCCGTCGGAAGCAGGAAACAAAGTGAAGAGAGAATTCAAACGGGCTTCGGCCAGTGTGCCTGTGTGTGCTGAGCGTGGCTCATGCCCGCTCTGTTGAACAAACAAGCATACAAGCCTGCCTTTCCTAATAATAGACGCCAGCCTCTATCATGTGTCGAATTGCTTGAAAGCCATGATAGTGGTGGTTGGTTGAAAAAAAAGTTTTTTTCTGTTGTATGCATGAACTGCAACCTTGTACCAGTGACATTTCAATGACTGCCATGCATTGTGCAGCAGTGCTATGTCTTACACCACAATCACATGAGGCACTTTGAGGAGAAAGGGGAGAGAAATGTTCAAACCACTGGCCTTTGGTGAACATGCCTTAACTATTTGAACAGCAGGAAAACACACGCTATAATGTTTTTAGGTGAAAGAGCAAAAACTGGAGGAAAAATGTATACTGAATAATTAACATGGTGCCTATGAATAAAAAATAATGCCCATTGGTTCATTCAAGCGCTGCTGTGTTCACCATTTTGGAGGAGTGCTTGGCCCCAGGTGGTCCGCAGGGAGACCCCAGGTGGTCCGCAGGATCGGGTATGTCGGGTCCAGGGCCTCCTTCACCCCCCAGGCAGGTGAGGAGGCTCCTTTCTCTCAGCAGACTCTGTTTCTCAACATCACCTCTATGCCATCATTCTCCCATGTCAGTTGGCATCAATCAATGCTAGGATCTATTCCTAAGTAAACAGTCAGCCCTATTTTTCCAGGGGTGCAAGGGACATAAATATTGACCTTATGCTTAAAGTGGTCAATGCACTTCAGCTTAATGTGGGTTATATGGGTTGTGTGAGGTAAATGTGCTTCATTTGTCTTAGACATCAGGAGGAAAACACCCAGGGCAGTTGGAGGCTGTTTGTAGCCACTGGGAGTAGACTAGGTGTGCAATGCAGCACACATCAGTGCGATGTATTGAATTACATCGCAATACCCAGTACATCAGAATCAGAACGGGCACAAAACGTCTAACGCCTGACGTCACCAGTAACAGGAAACTACAACGGCAATCTTTCTGCATTGCAGCAACATTGACAGAAATACATGTCTGCCATTGACAGGCAGAATAATTATTTGAAAATGTTGTAGGTCCAACATGTTGTGTTCCTGTGTGAAATATTGGGGGCCCGGTCTATCGCCAATGTGTCAACAAGCTGATTCTGTCGATTTTGACCCGATAGCCCTTCGGTCACAGCTTGTGTGACACAGCTAACTCAGCACCTCTAGCAACAAAGGCATGATGGATTGATGTTATGCTGTAAATGGCTGTCATGGCTGTTGGCTGAAGTACAACTGGAAACGCTGTGTGGGAAAATGAAGCCCTACTGACAACAAATGAAGTGAACTTTTTGTTCAACCTGAACTGTGTAACTGATGAAGCTGAGGGAAACAGGTCAAAAAGAAACGTTGACATGAGAGATAGGGACACATACTGTGGCATCATCAACATTTGTGACAATGATGTCACATGATCAAAAATTATTTTCCCTGTAAACTTTAAACTGTATTTAAGCATCTAGTATTCATCAGAAATACTACATTGAACCATAACTGCTCCTGTATCAGTGAAAGGACAAGACTTTTGTCACTTCATAACTGTGCTGCAGAAAAAAAATTGCAAACATGCCAAATACTTTCAAAAGAACCCAGCCCAATAATTGTGTGTTAAAACCACATCCCAATTCAATTCACAGCCACTTCATAGGTCTACTACTAGGTCTCTTCTCTGATCCCTATTCAAAACCAGAGATCTAAAGACAAGACAGAAAAACCTGGGTGCCAGAAACAGTGTGCAGTCAGGAGCCACAAAGATCACCTGGAACAAACCTTACTGAAGAGGTCAACGCCTGGACAGAGGTACAATGTGTAGTATTTCCAACTGGTCCTGGGTGCACATCCAGTCAAGTTTCCAGTCACACTGTGGGCCAGTGTGGTGACACAGACACACAGCCCCTAGCTTTTACAGCCCCCTATGCCCTCCAGTCTCAGAGGAAATGGGCTCTCTTACTCAGGAAACCAGCCGAGTGCAGTGGCTCCAGCAGAAGTGGGGCTGAGAGAGGAGAGGGGCCTCTGAACAGTGTGACACCAAACAGCCAACTTGCAGTCTTCCTGCTTGGGGCGGTGGAGAGTTGAGTGGTGCAGCAGGAAGAGACATTGTGTCCGGGGATGGGACCACGTCTCCTGCTGCTGACCCCCACCCCCTACTTTACTATAGCCATAAACAATACTGCTTCTTTACAGTATATTGCTCTTTAGTCATCTCTTGAAAATGCTTCCAATATATTAGCTGTCACGTTTGTAAAGATTCAGCAACACATGCTGGTATTCAGATAGTATCATGTGATGCTATGTGGATAGTGGGTCTGTCTAAATCAGAACATACAATCAAGAGATGAGTAAACACACAGGACTTGTCTGTTTCTGTATGGCACTCTACTGCCACCTAGTGGTCAAAAAGTATACCGAAAAAGTGCCCTGTACTTTATTGAAACCACAATTAGGAGCGCTCACATAGAAACTTGGGTTTGGGCTTAACAGGGTGCAGGGTTGGGGTTACCACCGCTCACAACACCTGCAGGGGGCGCAACAATAGACAAACAAAGTGAAGCAGAACCACTCCCCTCTATACCAATTCCCAATACTGATCAGACCTCCACTAACCATTACACTACACGCCTTTTACACTTAGGTTTACACTCGTCAGAGTCTACACATTCAACACATCATGCTCAGTAACAACAGGCTAGAGCTGGCTGGTCCTCTGGCTTGAAAAAGCCACCCTTAGTAGGTACCAACAACCAGAGGCTACATGGACAGCTATCCCTGCTGGCTTGAAGCAACCCACTCAGCCACTCAGGATCTGTATCGTATCTATAAACTCAGTTATGTAAAACATTGTTTTTACCAGGAGCTGTGGACTATGCTACAACTACTACAGATCCTGTTAAAAAATAGAGAATGCAACCTTGGTATTTTATTTATTTAAAAAAGATTATTTCGGTGGCTCCACTGAAATGCCAATCAGCAACAGGAAACAAAGCAAAACAATTTTTTAAAAAGAGCACAAACCAAACATGACATGTTTACCGTCACGCCTTTTTCGGATTTCCTGACACAGGCACTTAACGAGAATGAATCTCTGCCGTGTCACAAAATGTTATGCAGCCAGAGATTTCCTGTCGGCTGACAAAAGTAGCGACGGAGTAGATAGAGGTACTCACCTCCCACAGAGATCTAAACTCCCTCTGTTCAATGCGCAGGAGCTCACTGAATTCCCGCGTGACGATGGTGGCATGCCGGGGGGTGTTATCCAGGATCGACTCCCCGAATGCCGTCCCGATCCCCAGCGTGCATATGGTGACAGCATCCTACAACAGACCCAGACACGGTTCGCTAAATGGATCGTTCCTCTATATTATGAGCAAAGGATGAAACAGCAAGGGGGGACAAGGATGCTATGCTGTGCTAATGAAATGTGCTTAGATTCCTAAAAAGCCTTTTGTGAGAGCCACTTGAATTGCTGTGCTCGGCGCTGATCAGATCACTCTCAAAAGGTGGGAGGCAATCTAGCTCCTCTGAACACTCGTGTTAGATAGATGGATACACTCCAGTCTCCAAAAGAATGACTCCAATCAGAGCCAGGGCAGGCTGGCTGAGGCATATAAGGCCGCGGTAATGAAAGATATTCAACGAGGTCCCCCAGTGGTGCAAGCAAAATGCTCTTTACAGCCCACACTTTAAATGAACTTGAGGTTAGAGGAAAATTCTAAATTGCATGTGTGCCAATTTTTCATTTGGGAGGTTATTAACAGAAATCATCCAAGTTGGTGAAGCAAGACTGTAAAATGACTTTAATATCTGACGATACGGTAAATCAGGTAAATTAGCACACCAAAATATCAGTTATTAGCACACCTGAGAGCACTATCAACAAATCAATGTGATATAATCCGTTTGCAAGTTCAATTTGCTTCATCATCTTTCAATTACTGCGGGCATGTTATACCATGCTGGGGAAATACCTCACCTGGTGATTTGCTGTCTCTGAAACTTTAACATCCAACGAACCAGAAAGGACGGCGTACCAGCTGGTGCCGATGTCTCCTTGGCGATACACTGAAGAAACACAGCACAGTTTGAAAAATCGGTCAAGGAAAAAATTGACTTCATCAGCTTCTATATTCACTTTGATGAACAATTGCATCTCTAGAGAGCTTGTGGCGGGACCTACAGGTGATGCCTTTCTCCAAGCATTCGTAGAAGCCACACAGGCATATCTTCTGCAGCAAACTGGGGTGGAACCTCTCAAAGGCCTTCACGTTTTTCAGACGTGCCAGGATTATGTCGACGTCTTCCCCAGAGCGCTCTGCTGGCCTGGAAAAAAAAGAAGAAAGGAAAAAAAACAGACAGGTAACTGCCAAAATAAATGTACATAAACATCTAAATAGGGTGCTGGGCCACCACCCACCAGAACAGCCTTGCCGCGCCTTGGCCTGGATTCTAAAAACAGAGGGAACTCTACAGGAGGGATGGTGACGCCAATGTTTCCCCCGAGAAATGATGTCCTTTGGTTTTCTGTTCATAGTGGTGAAAAATATTGTCTCGGGTGCCCTTCCGCAATCTTGTCTAGTCTGAAGCAACCCAAACAGTTTTGCTTCACGCTCAACATGCTATTCAGTGACAGTTTGTTTCTTGAGGATGGGGACACCATCATCCTGGAGGAGACTATGCAGGATAGTGTACTATGAAGGCGACCATGCAGAGCGGCTCTCATTTCATTGCCGTTTATCACCTTGACCTTTGCACCCCTCATTTATTCCTACATTTCCTGTGTGCAGTTACTTGCACATCACCCCTGCATTTATTACATTAACTCCGGAGCATTTGATATATCATGTGGGCGTGTGGATCTAGCTGACATAACCTTTGAATCTATCAATCAAAAAGCTGCAATTATTCAAAGGGGAAAGCAAACATAGCCACAATTCCCGGGCTTAATGTTGCTCTGAACAATATTTACTGGCTATTATATATTTATACTGCATTAACTGTGCTGCCGTACTATATTCAGTGTGTTTTCACCAAGCAGGAGATTGCAAATCAATAACTCTTCATTAAATATTACCAGGCACCGACTCCCAGTAGTCATATTACTCTACCTCTCCTATGAACGTCCTCAATGGACAGTAAAATCTTGCCGGAAGACACATCTGAACTGTGAGAGCCTCTGGTTATATATATTCCCCTCAGACCCTCCATTTCAGCACTCACTAAGTATGATATCACATACAGTACATGGTGAGGACAACTAGGCACAAGAGAGAAAATGTGTGAGCGTGGGTTTGAAATCTAAAGGCGGGGTGCTCTTTTAGAGCTTGCATATCCCTATAAAGCAACTTGTTATGTGTACTACAAACAATGATGAACATGAATATTTAAGGGAACACCTGCTGTCTCGGCAGGCCGCGGGCCCTTTGCTACCTGCTGTATCCTACGCAGAACCGAGGCAACATCACGTATTAATGTCGTTTTGGATGTAAGACTACGCTTCCTCCATGAACCTGACAACTGCTTCCAATTTACTATCTAGTTACAAAGTGTGAGACTTTGATGATATATTTCTGCAGCCGCCTAAGGAATGTATTAGACTGAGACGATGAAATCTGTCAACCAATTAGGTAAGCAGATTTGTGGTATGGAAGAATTGTAATAATTTCTTCCCAGGGCTATGAGAACATGTCATGTACTGACAGAATTGGTGGTGACATCTATGCTATTTTGATTCACTCCATTTCAAATAAGTAAAGCATGCATATGAAGATGAAATGTTGCCAAATTTTACCACAGAAAGATGTTACAGATGTCACCCAAGTTGCATTTAAGTGTCAAATTAACATCAGAGCGATAAAGTGAGCCATACTGTTTGCTATGGTTAGTCATACAAACTCCATTTGAGTTGTGTCACACAGGCGGCTTCTACAACTAACAAAAGGACGTTACTGTGTAAACACATCTGGCAAACTGCGTCACGTGACTGTTTATAGCTAGTGTACTTCAGCCCTTCCTTCAGGACGCACCCCTCTTTCTCTCTCGCTTCCTCCCCTATATCTAAGTAGCCCACTTGCATTTATACTTCAAAATGAGAATGTGGAAAAAATGCTGAGCCATATATGAAATGACACTGATGATTCACTATCTTCTTGTTGTTAGGGTTTGTCAGTTTTTTCAGTCAATCCTTAGCAGGTGCTTGACGGTTTGATACCTCAGACACTTATATAGTTGTAGTTATTTATCAGTCAGTGTGTTCAACACTAGTAAATTAGAGCAGAATTTAGCCTTCAGATGAATTCTTATAGGGGCACGCTAAAATACAATGAGGCTGAATCATTGAAAAGCTAAAAATAGTATATTTCATGACGTTTACGGGTACACTCATGGCATATTAATCCTTTTATTACCTAGTAATAATGTTATACTGTTTTTAATTGACTGTGCCTCATTCCCACAGTCACTCATTCTAGATAAGAGTACATAATATAAACATGAAACTTTTGTCACTGTCAAAATACACACAGTTATAAAACAAATTCTACATTAAAGTTGAGATGAGAGATGAAATATTTCTGTATAGGGACACCTGAACATTTTAGATTTTAGTTTCTTAATTTTCTTCAAACGACACTTGTCGCAGTTTAAGGGAAAGGCTTCTACAGTCATCCTTCAGTTTGTTATACATGTTATATATTCTAACTTCTGGCCTGGAAATCTATGTGGACAAGTTCAAAAATTCTTCTTTTAATTTTTTTTCTTTTTTATAATATGATTACTGTGGGGTTCAGAATGACTTAACATTATCTGAGGTCTTTCTGACTGAGGGATCATTTGAAAAATTTACATTTTTTTTCTAAATGCAGTATTTCATAGTCCTTGCTCAGGCATAGTAGATCTGAAACAACATGCTTACAAGCTTTAGACCAGGTGTTTCAAAAATGCCAGAGAATAATGGTGGAGGATACATACAGTATCCAAGCTGCTTTACCATAAATGGCCGCCTATGGGGTAGACACACAATACCACAGATGATACTATAAAATGTATAATGTATGTGCATTGCATAAACCATAGCAGACATGTAATGCCGGCGGGAAAAATTTAATATTGTCATTATAGCCAGTGTCAGAGGGCGTGGGAGATGCATGGATGGATCCTGTCTGCCTGTGCCTCCTCTGGCCTAGAGCTAATCTGTCAGAAATGTAGCTTTGCACCATGCTTCCTAGCGCAAAACTGGAAAGGCTGTGGCGCAACCTACTGCCACAACCTGGATAAACGGGATGTCTTTCATTACCTTGTTCCTGTTCTCGGCTATACCTTATAACTGAGTGGGTGTGATTTCTTTTAGACGCTTTTGCTCATATTGCATGCACAGCAGACTATTGACCTGAATGATTTCAATTAAGAACCCTCAGGATACATAAAGTGAGCCTGGGAGATGAATATACTGTACTATCAAAGTAATTTAACCTGCTAACAGATAATAAACGATGGAAAAAAATAGGCCTGGTGGTCATTATGTGGCATGGTGCTGATAAACTTTTTGTTAGAGCAGGGTATCAAACGCCTGTAGACTATAATGAGGTGAAATAGCCTTAGCCTTAAAAGATTATTGCCCTTAGCCATGTTTTATTCGCCATCAATTTGCCTGAAGATAATGTGTAACAATCATTTTTGTTTTGAGCCCTGTACAGACTTAGTCAGCTGTAGGGTGATTTCTACCCTAAGCATGCTTTATCAATCCAGATCCTAGTGTGGTGACAGCAACGATGTAGCCTGACTAGAATAGACATGGCGCATGCAAGGATGCCCTGATTTCACACCTGGCTAACACATGAAGTCTTGCTTGCGTTAGGGAATTACACGGGAATGACATGCAACCTACTAAAACACAATGCGCCAAAGGGAACGCTGCTCCAGGTGGAAAAACCCCCACGTTATTTTATCATTCGCCGTTTGATATAATAAGGCTACAAAATGACAAAAGTGTCGGCAGTGACGTGATTGAAATGTAACGTTACCTCTTATCTAGACAGATAATCCACTCGGCGGACTCGGACGAATGCGAAGAAGTGCGCGCCGCTACCATCTTCGGAGAAATGAGCGAGCCGAGGCTGCTCGTGCTGAGGGGGGCTGGTCAGTCACTGCTCATTAGCCTGACCTCTCGCGCTTCGTTCCTGGCTCTCTCACCTGCACAGGAACACGAAACCCTCCCCGAGAAAAGCCATTAGCGCGCCCAGTCAAAAAAGCATCGCATCATCGTGGGAAGACAGCTGCCCTAATAGCGAACTACAGGTTGTTTCGAGAGAATACGGTGACCGATGAGAGTATTGTCATTTTGTGGCAACCAGGGATGTCGAAGAGGGTAAAACCACCTAAACTCACTTTACCCTTATTTCATTTGAGAGTTTAAGAGGGACTAATTACATTTTTAAAATTGCACAATTGGCTACGCCATGAATACATATTCCTGCTGTGATGGACTGGCAACCTGTCCAGGGTGTTTTCCTGTCTTCCGCCCAGTGTATGCTGGGATAGCCTCCCCCGTGACCCTTTTTAGGAATAAAAAGACCATCTATGATGAATGAATTCATAGTACACATAATGCTAATATCAAACTGAGTTATATGCAGATACGGTTTTTGAAGGGGGAAAGTATAAACTAATGCTTTTCTGAAAATATATATTTATATATTTATATATTTATATATTTATATTGGTGTTTTTTTTGCCTGTCTGTCTATTTAGCACATAACATAAAATGAAAAGAATATTTACATACAGTTCTCATTGTTGTTACCAATATTGATGACTAAAGGTCAACATCAGTGACCGGATGATTTATTGAGCTTAATTAGTGTATGAATGAATGAATTACTGTTCTAACTGAATTTGTTTAAAACAAGAGGAGCTCAAAGTTAAAACCATTAAGATATCACATCAAGCAGCAATAACAGTGACGACTGACACGTGAAAACTAATTTGTATGAAAAGACACCAGGAACAATTCATCTTTAAATTGTGTAATGTGAATACTGCAGCATCTCATGCCAACTATTGTCATTGCTCAGCCGACTTCTGCTTTGTGTTGACAAGTCCCTAACCACCCCTGTGCCCACAGATGCCACCTGAACCCATATCCCTCCCAGACACCACACAGCTTGAAAAGTTGATGTTAAAACTTTTGTTGAATTTGAAAATTTAAAGAAACCATGGTGTGTTTTTCCCACTCTATCTAGTCTGAGCTTTGCTGCAGCAACCTTGCAATCCTTGCAAAAGTTATGTCAAGAATTTTGTCAGTGGATATGACATATTCAATTATTCAATGAAATGTTGAAACTCCATACAAGCTGCAGAGTGAAATAATGTGGGTATTCACATGGGTGATCAAATAGCAACTCACTCCCAAAATATAGCAACACTGTAGGATCCCAATCTAAATCAAGGCACAGTGCTGTATATTCGGCAAAGGCTAACAAGGTTTTGACATACTAGGGAGGTCTGTACCCAGCCAACGCTGTGATGCAGATGGTGCCTGACTGTGTACATTGCCCATGGAGTAAATGGCAGCTGCAGGAGGAGGACGTGCCACACACAGCATGATTAAAGTGGCCAGTCAGCAGACTAGGCAGTTCTCTGCTGCAGGATATTAGCATGCTGTCTAGAAGGGGAGCAGACAGGCATGGTTATGACCTTACGGGTAAAGAATCACATTACATGATTGCTCATCAGGAATAGGCAATGAAACACCGCATACATATTAGTCCATATCCATAGCTGAATGGCTGATTGTATAGACAGTTGACCCTGACGCCAACTGCAAAACTTTCTCTCTTCTCCAAGGGAAAGCACTTGTGTCCTATAGCCATTGTGGCCCAGAGAAAATAATGTTTTGTAATAAGCACACACATGTAGTAAAGTGGCATTTGTTCTCTTTCTGTTACCTTGGCAATAAACTGCGAGAGATAGAAGTAAGGGAGACTGTTGCTTTCATTGGGCAGTGCAGCTCCACAATGCCTTCTGTGTTAACAAATTTGTGAAAGCAACTGTTTATTGGCCAATTACCTTTTCTTTTTGGTCATGCCAATTTATTTTCTTTTGAGTTTCAGAGCAAATCTAAATTTGTCCAGTCTGGGCCATGGCTTTAACAAAAGAAACTCCTATTTGTGCAAGTCTACACAATTACTTGTCTAGAATACGATGTCCAGTATATACTAAATCAAATATATACTAAAATAGAAATGATAGTGAAGTAACTTTAAGCAGCTTTTTGAAAGCTTGACTGCTTGTTATGAATACAGATTCAGATATAGATGTGTACAAACCATGCCTACACACATTTGTGTAGTCTTAAAAGTATAAGTGCAATCAATCTGATCAATCAATCTGAAGTGTTTTAATGCTTGTAAAAATTATGAGGCATACCTGCTCATTTGAAAGTTTGCACAGCATCCATAAATTAAGACAGATTTCTTTCCTCTTGGGTCTGCCTGTTATAATTGTTCTTGATATCTTCACGTTTTTGAAGAGTAATATTTAAACTCCTGTACATTTGTCTATCAGAAGATGGCAGCATTCACTCTGTAATACATTAGTGGTGGAGCACTGTACAGATCACAGTAGGATTCTGACTCAACTCCCATCCAAACTGGAAAATTGAGGAATGAAATGCATAAAAAAAAAAAAATGAACACACCCACTTCACACTAAACTTATAAATACTCTGATGTTGACTTGGTATGAGAGGATCGCCTGGGACTGTGTGTTGATGGTGAGGATGTGTAGGATTCTTTGGCATGAGCGGAGTTTGCACATACCACCATATAGTCACTCCCTCTTGCTGCCATAGTGTAGGGACACAAGGCCTTATGAGCTCAGGCCAGGGCATGCACAACACACAACACACATTCCACTAATAGTGCATACCAACTCACAGCAGCAACCGACGAACCCACAACAAAGCATGAAACTGCAAATATGCCCAACAGTACTACTTCTGCTATTACTTTGTATTAGCTATAAATGTTCAACCCACTGTACTTCAGTGACAATCATGAATAATAAAATATACTTTGAGATATTAGATGACAAAATAGTTGGCATGGTAATTGATTGTTTTTTATCCATTGAATCTAAATATGCCAGCATTCCTGTAGACAGCTGGTCTGGGAATTCATAACTAACAAGCATCTGACCCAAACAGTATTTAAGTATTTAAGTATCATAGACATTCCAGCAAAAGCTTAAAACACACATAATGGAATATTTTATGCTTTACTGCCTGATTGAGTTTTAGATTTGAGTTTTGAGTTCTTCCCCTCCTCCGGTTTCCATTTGATTTAAGCATACTTGTCTTGTTCATTAGACGCTGTTTGAAGGGTTGCTATAGGGACCATTGGTATGACTACGGCCTGCAATGTTGCCCCTGGGAGAAAGCCCACTGACTGTGTATATATGGCTTTCGGGACCCGCAGTTGCTAGGAGATAATCCAGCAAGCTTGAAATGGTAAACACACACACATACACATGCAACCATCATGTGCACACGCAGCATAATTTCAGATGCTGGCGAGCATTTGGAAAGATGTTTGTCGCCGCTGGTATGTAGAACTCTTCTGAGCCCACGCAATCATGAAAAGGGACCAAACTATTCAACTAAATCAATTTTTTTCTTCTTGTGAAACAAAAGTTTTAAACTGGTGTACTATTTGTGCAAGTATAGATAGCAGTCCTGTTTTTAAAAAGAGCAAAGTGCCAATTCCAAAGAGTCAAAGAAAATACTGTAATAACCAATATGCCAATATGCTCCATAATTGATGTCATTTTTCACTCCTAATCTGAGCCCACATCCCAGTGGCAGCCAAATGTCAAAGGATTTACATAAAACAAATGAAAATAACACACCATAAAAAAAATACATAATGCACAGTATGTGAGTGGCTTTGAGAGGCTTTATAAAGCCCCACACATCAGATAACCATGTCTCAAATGGAATGTGAGAGCAGATAACTCCTAAGGAAATGCCTGAGGATCGGCACTTCTCCAGAAAAGTCTCCCCGAATGTTGTAACATAATGTTGTACATCTTTTGTAGACTTGACTCAACTAGTTTAAGATATAGCACCATTTTCATAGTACTGTTAAAAGACTAAGTCTGACACCAAAGGCCACCTTGGTGTTGATAAGGGTGTAATAGTTCATGTTTTGTAGAATTAAATATGGAGATGCGATTATGCTTGGGGCAGCTGAAAAAATGGCATGGTCAAACTGATGCCCTGCTAAATAGATCACCATCTGTTTGGACCTCTTGCTGCCAAGTCCGGTTCATATTTTATCAATAATTACTACTCTCTTCTCATTTTGTTACATAACTCTCCTCTTATTTAGTTGCATGCATAGTTACTAAAGACTGTGTGTTCAAGTATAAGATGGAAATAAAGCTTCTGTCAAATATAAGACCTGATTTATATATCCATGTATCTTTAACAATTGTGTTGATTTGAATGAAAATATATAATCTTGTCAAATTCAATTGATATCTGTAAGAGTGGAGCTCAAAGCACATTTTCTCCTGTTTGAGTTGGCCCCTGTTGTCGAAGCTCAGTTTGATTGGATGATATTTTTGAAATCTAGGTTCCCAGCCACCAAGGAAATGTCACTAAACTCTCATTCACTATGTCTTTGTGGCTGATCTCTTGCAATCAGCAAATACTCATTTTTTTAATCAATTAAGAGGTCATATACAGCAGTCCATGTCATTTCTGCACCTCGAAATGACAGCAAACGTGTATGTTCCCTTATATACTGCTCCCTGAGGAGGGGACCTGTTTAGAAATGTGCACGGTAAGTACATTTCTGTTTGAGTACTGTAAAACCAAGTACAGTACGTCTTGAGAGAATATAGCTCTATTTCTGTCAAGCTATATATCCATTAACACATTGAGAAATATCACTTGTATTTCCAATGTTCTGTGAAAACACTTCAGTAGTGTGATAATTTCAGCCTTTCTAACTTCATGATGCACATTAAGCTATGAATTCAAGCAGGGAAGCTCCCTATCCACTTTGTTTTAATGTGTATTACCTTGGAGGATAGCAATATCTTTGGTGGTGATGTTCTGTCTCAACCTGTACTCAACAGTTTGACTATACCTTTTTTTCTTTGTAAGACAGATTTAGGGTGGCGGTAAGCACCGGACCAGTGTTCGATCCCCATCCCTTTCAGTGTGGAGTTTCCATGTTCTCCCCATGTTCATGTGGGTTTCTTCCAGGTGCTCTGGTTTTCTCCTGCATTCTAAAGACATGCAAGTCAAATGGATTGGAGACTCTAAATTGCTTTTAAGTATGAATATGAATGTCTATCTGTGATGAACTGGGTGCCCAATGCATTCTGGGATGGGCTGCAGCCCCCTGTGACCCTGAAAAGGATTAAACAGACAGAGAATGGATGAAAGACACATTCAAAACAACAGGTATTGCATCTAAAATTAAAATGCTATGTTTACTGCATAGCCAGATCAGCTACAGAGAGGCTATTAAAAGTGCTCGTGACCTACTTTTATTGAGAGTAGATTTTGTCTTCATGGTAATAGATTTACCTGAGTAATGTTATGGCTTTTGTGAAAGCAATACTGATCCAGGACCACTGGCCAGTCACATGATACATACTAATGTAAACTATTATCAACTGGACTATGACTCCAGCAGTGAGACTAGCACTGAGTATCACCAGTGAGTTGCTCTCTCTGTGATTACATTGCAGTAAAGAGACCTTTCTGTCGGTTGCATTTTACTGGCACCTAGGGGTGCCACTAGGAATTCTGGGCCCCTTGACAAGATGGGAGCAGATGGGACACGGGGGACATAGATCATAGGACCTTAGGAACAGCCCTATACTAATGAGTTGAGACTTTCTGGGGCACCCTGGAGTATGAGGCTTTCCAATTGTCACTGTCCTCCCCCTCATTCACGACACCCCTGTGTCAAGTCTACTTAAGATAGGATAGCATTTGCAAGTCAAGTGTTATTTAAACAGTTATAATATCTTAATGCTAAGATAGCATAATAGCAATCACTTACTGACCACATTGCATTGACTAGTGGAAAGGGGGTGGCTAGGGCCCCTTTCTGAACCCTATAAGCCTGGTTAATTCTAAATGAAC
>CABFOQ010021763.1:0-10456 GCA_900660455.1 Gephyroberyx darwinii | reverse complement strand
GACAAAAAAAAAGGGTTGGGGGGGGGGCCTTTGCAGCAGAGCAGGTTCCGTTACAGTTGGCAATGGCATTGGTGTGTCTGTATGTTTTATGGGAAGATTTGAACTGGAGAAACATTCGATGTGAAGATTTGGTTTGAATTTACACGTCTAGCATCTCGTTTCATTCATAGTAATAAAGTTTGACAACTCAGAGTTTCACAGTACATACTGATATTTATGGTACAAGGACAACAGGAACTCATACATTATAGACAGTAACTATACATGTCATCTATATTGGGAGTGGACTACATTCTCTAGGCCTTTCTGTACTAATGAATGATGTTGTTCCCTCCTCAGGATCTGTCTGTCTCTGAGCGCCTGTGGAAGGCCAACAAGGATGTTGGTAAGACGTCACACATACGCTGCTGTTGGGCAAAAACCTCCTAACCCCAGTTTGGGTATTTTCTGTCTTTTGCTTGCTGGAATTGAAAGTGTACATGGTCGTTAACGTGTTGATTGAGTGTCGTGACTGTTCGGCCCTTGAAACCTGTTAAAATCCCACAGCAGAATTTAAAAACTGCACAAGCATCAATGAGGAAATAAGCATTTCTACTCCTAATGCCTGAAGATGGAGATATGTGGTGGTTTGTTGTTTTTTTGTCCAGCAACAGTGATATTATCTCACTGGAGTTTTCTGCTGTATTCTGAGAGAAAGGTGTTATTGAATATGGATTTTAACATGGCGTGCTCAAACCGAAAGTGCACACTGAGGAGGAGCCCTACATCGTGGATGACATTGCTTACGGCAGTGAGAATGAGAGGAACGCTGATCCCTGCACCTCCCGTGGCTGCATGTGGGGCAAATCCAACGACGGCAAGGTCTACGTGCCCTACGTCATCTCCGGACAGTTCTGTAAGTATCTGAAATCATTTAAACATTTATCAAAACACTAAGAAAAGAAATTCCAGACCTTCAGTCTAAAGGGAAAACCTGAAGTGGTTTGTAATGTTCTGTGAGAAGAAAACCTTTTTTGAGGTTTACTTTTTCATATAATGTTACAGTGTTAACCAAACATCCACCTACTGGAGATTTTATGTGAATAGATTTTATGTGATTTTCATTCCAACATGAGATATTCACCATTTGGAAAATTTGACACCTAATCAAAGAAAATGGTTAGTAGATAGTAATATATTTAGATGGTTTTTTTAATTGAGCATTCTTCATCTAGTAAGTTCTTTAAGTCTTTTTTTTCAAAACAAACAAAATTCATAAAAATGGATGCATAAAAAGTTAAATAAAATCCTTCATTTATGGAATTAAAACTTGTTTCAGTGAAAATACAATTTTATAGACCTGCTATTATGTGATAGCAGGCTATTTTATTTTACCCAAAAGAGCTTTGTTTGTTTTCCCATGTTTTTAAAAATTTTTTTTTAATTTATTTTCTTTAGTTTCCTCTTCTCCGCCTTTTTGTAAAACAGTTAAACTCTAGTTTTAGATATGGGCTAAAAACCAATAATAATCATAGTAATAATGATAATATTTTTTCTAGAATCATGAAATAATGATAAGCACAGTTGATTCCTTTTTTACGTTCTTCTATTCTAATTTACTATCTTATTCTCATATTTTAACTTTTATTTTACCAGCTTAAAAAATGTTATTAAAAATCTCTTTTTCAAGAGACCTGACCAAGAAAGCAGCATCATGGAAGTTCTCAGACCCGCGACATGCTGCCATACATGTTCTCTAACCTGTGTGTCTCTTGTCAGCCTCCCGCGAGGTGTCGGTCATCCAGCGTGGCCTGGACTCCTTCTCCGGGGTCTCCTGCATCCGCTTTGTCAGACGCAGCAACCAGAGGGACTACCTGAGCATCGAGAACCTGAACGGGTAACTGTGTGTGTGTGTGTGTGTGTGTGTGTGTGTGTGTGTGTGTGAGAGAGTGTGTAGGTAGCCTATATTTTATTCAAATTTGTGTTTTGCAGATTAGAAAGTGTAATATAACGGACATCTATCGACATTAGCTATCAGAGACTAATCTAGGTTTTTCCATCTTATCTGATTGTCTGTCTTTCAGCTGGTTTCATTATAAACCATTATAAGCCTTTTCAAGGGTTGTATTACAAAACATTTACATCCATTTTGGGAAATAAGTAATATTTTCTCAATATTTCTAAATTACCGTGTTTGCATCATCAGAAGTGTTACTATTTTGTAACAAATCAATTTATGATAAGATAAGATAATGACTTATTATTGGCAATATTCCTTAATGGGTTTTTTCATGCCAGCTATCATTTTACATTGTCAAATTGTTGATTTTGATACATTTTGTAAAGTGATGTTTCACTCATTATTACTCTGATTTATATAAATCGATGCAACTTTTGTTCCAAAGCGACCATTTATTTACTATTCATTCATGTTAGAGATAAATGAACGTCGAGCTTCAGGTAGTGATTCATTTTTACAAAATGGGTATACCTATAGGAACACAAAATCCAAGAAGAGAACTCTATTTCTACCTTTTATTTCTTTTTGACACTAAAATAAGACTAAAGGCGTTTTCTCCTATTTCTCAAATTCAACTCGCATGATAAAAGGTTGAATCATCCAATCAGCAAAGACCAAGCCCTGCATGGCGTCACTTCATTAAATGACATTGTGCCAGGCAGTTGTCGGCGGTTTCAGACTGTTTGGTGGAGTGGGGCTATGAACGCCGTGCAAACAGGATGATACTCAGGCTGGAAAAGATGTTTCCTCTGGGTATCTACAGCATTTTTCTTCAACTCTACTGATCACTATGATAACTAACTGTCCGGTCGCAGATGCTACTCCTTCGTTGGCCGCCGAGGTTATTCCCAGACGGTGTCTCTGAGCCGCCAGGGCTGCATCTACCACAACACCGTCCAGCACGAGCTGCTCCACGCCCTGGGCTTCAACCACGAGCAGACCCGCTCTGACAGGGACAACCACATCAAAGTCCTGCTGCA
Organism: Gephyroberyx darwinii; assembly: GCA_900660455.1. Classification (NCBI taxonomy): domain Eukaryota; kingdom Metazoa; phylum Chordata; class Actinopteri; order Trachichthyiformes; family Trachichthyidae; genus Gephyroberyx; species Gephyroberyx darwinii. Next base: position 7,477 of record CABFOQ010021763.1, on the reverse strand, counting down.
GAATGTTATATCTGGTGGGTCTCAGTATGACCCTAAACACATACACACATACATGTAGTCACACACACACACACACACACACACACACACACTTCTTTGCTTCTTTCCCTCCAGGCATGGTGGACAGCCAAAAACCAATCTGATCTGGTGTAAATTCTGTTCTCTATTCTCTCCAATCTTTAGGAATGCAGCACAACTTTAACAAGATCAACACTCTGAACCAGGGAACCCCCTATGACTACAACTCTGTCATGCAGTACCACAGGTTGGGAGAACCACCATCACCCTAGTCTTACATCTTACATCTATTTATTCAGATATATTGATTGATTTCACTTAGTATGTTCAACTGAAGTATAATTACACCACAACGTAGATACACTTGAACCGTCCATGTACTTTGCAGGACACTGAATCGCTAACTGTGCTACCAATATTTTTATATTGATTCTGCTGATAGCTAATATTCAATATTTCAATTTGACTATTTTCATTCCAGAGAATTGTATTTTCATCAGAGTGGAAAAGCCTCTGAAACAGCATTCAGACCATCATGGGACACTAAAAATCTCCACTGAAATGAAAATGATTCCTTAATAATGACCCACCACACCCATTTGATGGAAACTCTGAGATACATTAGGCCTTTAAATGAAGAATTTGTTAACAAAAAACACCATTGAACATTTGAATTCAATTGAACATGAATTAAACCATGTCTAATCAACTCTGTTGAGACGGACAAGCTGAACGTTTAGAAACACCACCAGCTGTTGACAGAGCTGAGGACCTCCAATATGGCCGCCAGAGGGTGCGTTATGTCACCTGAAAGCCCTCTTAAGTGTATTATATTATGGTTCCAGGTACGCTTTCTCCAAGAACAACCAGCCCACCATGGTGCCCATCCCCAACGCCAACGTTGAGATCGGCAAAGCCACCCAGATGAGCAAGAATGACATCACCAGGCTCAACAGGCTGTACAAGTGCTAAACAGTAAGGGAAATGTGACATTGAGCACACCAGTATTCTGTTTACTTACACTAACATTGCCAAGGGTAGGGGTCCCACTCCTGCTTGTGCTCATGATCATATTGGACATTATACCTTTAAAGTTACAAATTTGTTTCTTTTTTCCAACAGATGACCAAAATGTCCATGGTAATACAACACCAACTCAGACAGAACGTCATCTGACTAGTTTACATTTTGAGTTTACAGTTTTTCTGTCTGTAATTCTGTTTTGCGACCACCACCAATAAACATCTTGGCATTCATCTAAGCCTCGCTTGTTGTTTGCTCACTTAAACATACATCTGTGGAAAAACATCCCCAAATGTTACTAAATCCTGAGGTTATTTTGTTTTACATTTTGCAGTCTGGTTAGCAGTGTCGCCTCACAGCAAGAAGGTCCTGGGGTCGACCCTGACCCTTTCTGTGTGTAGTTTGCATGTTCACCCTGAGTTCCCGTGAGGTTCCTCCGAGTTCTCCGGTTTCGGTTGGACTTGTAACCTGTCCAATGTGTCTCCCTGCTTTCCTAACATTTAAAAAAAATGTTAACTTAATTTAATTGTTACCTACAAAACTTCCGAATTCCCTAAAAGGGTTTCAGACTGAACAAAGCTAATCTCTTTTACTTAAAAGTAGTCATGAGTTAAAAACATCATTGTTAGATCACAGGAGCATGTATATATTTGTGTAATTTCTGAAAATCAACTGATAAATTTGTCTTGTTGTCTATCAAATTATTCAACAATATGACCTCAGAGTGTGAGCTCCATTGTTACGCTGATGACATTCAACTTTACCCATTAAACCGAAGATCACTCCCCATTCCAAAGATTAGAAGCTTGCCCATCAGAAATCAAATGCCGGATGTTGTTAAACCTCCTACTTCTTAATACCAACAAGTCTGAGATGTTGGTTAAAGGACCAGCTAGATATAGGTATCTGTTTGAGAATACTACTCTAAATTTTGATAACTCTGTAACCTCCATACAACAAAAACCTTGGGTTTGAATTTGACCTTACCCTCTCGTTTGAGCAATACTGCCATTAACATATTAACAAAGGCAGATGCAGCAATATTCGTACATGCCTGTATTATGGAGAATTGATTACTGCAACGTCCTCTATTCAGGCTTACCTACTGCACACATCAAAAATCTCCAACTTGTACAGAATGCTGCTGCCAGAATCCTTAACAAAATAAGAAAATTCCACAACAGTACTTATATATAAATCATTACATGGGCTGGCACCGTACCGTCAAACCATATAAACCGCCACGTACCTCACAGAACGCTACCTGTCTATCCCAGAAGTCAAAAAGAAAACTGCAGTACCTTTTCTTACCGGGCTCCGCATCTCTGGAACCTCAGAGGCAAGCTCTATCGAAATCTTTAAGTCAAGGCTAAAGGTTACGGTTTTGTGGGAGTTTTTCCTCGTCCTCCGTGAGGGTCCAGGGCTGGGAGGTGTCGTGTACCACCATTGTTTTCACACTTTGGGTACTGTGAAGCCCTTTTGAGACTGTAGCCGTGATTAAGGGCTATACAAATGTGATTTGATTTGAAACGATCTGCAATCCACCATAGATCATACACACAAAATACACAATCATGTATTTTATACATGCTATCGCCTTACAATTGTATCCCTTAGTAAACCAGTCAGAAAAGGTGAATTAGGGCAGGTGAACAGTGATGCGTTGAACAGTTGTGCGATAAATATGCTCAATGTGGATTGAAAATAGTTGAACATGAGCATCTGGCCCAATATCATTCATTCACACAAGATTAGAAAGGCTGCCATTCCATCTTTATGAACTCCGTATGGGAAAACGAAATGTGGCATCAAGGTGAAATATTCTTAACAGCTGTTTAACCTTATTTAGCCCATTTCTTCATTTCCATGTCCTAAATGCCCTAAAAAGGATAGTCATCCGGTCCAGTTGATGCTTTATAACGCGATGTGGATCCTCTGACCTTGTATCTTCTCCCTGAGGGATTGTGTGAGTATCATTATGGATCTTATTCATCACTATTTTTAACTGTTGTTTTTAACCTTTTTTTAACCAAGTATGTGGTGTAAGGGTTATACATCTTTTATAGTATATACTATACTATATCTATATTAACTATCATACATTAACATATATTTGCACATAATGGTATTGCATGTATTTTATGGGTACTATATATCAGGTATCTAGACAAAACCTAATACAAACTACATCTTGCTCAACTGCTGTTATTCTTATTTAATAGTTGCACAAGCTTGTATTATGCCTTGATATTTTTCCTTTGCTTTTATTTTAAAGATTTTGCTTGAATATTGTTACTTTATATTAGTGTTTCTATGTTTACTATCTACTTTTTTTTTCGTCTTTTCTTTCCTATTTTCTTTTTACTATCTGTTTATTGTCCAGTCTGCAAGTAAGCATTTCATGGCAATGTCTGTAATATGTATAGATGATCTAATAAACTACTTATGACAAATAAAGTTTAACTTGAACTTGACCAGTCTTCTGTTATATTAGTAACATGGAGTTAAGATATCTTGTTTGTTGTTTGAGTCTTGCTGCAGGTTTTGGGTCACCATGGCTGTGCTGAAGTGTATTCTGGGTATTGTAGCCCTGCTGGTCATCTCTGCCTGGGCTGAGGAAGAGGTGACGCTTCTTCTAGTTGTTATTGTCACATCTTCGTGGTGTTGGAGATAGCTCACTGTAAACTGGTTTCTCTGTGTCTCCTTTTCTCTATATGTCTGGTGAACTCCCAATTCTGTAAGTGTACTATCTTATTTTTCATGCAAATACAATATTGACCATAAATTGACATGCATCATATCATAATAATGCTTTTACAAAAAGTTATATAATTATCTTATGTCATATTATTATATGAATAGTAAAAAGCATTTTTATGGCATTGATTAGCCAATATTCTGTTACTCCCTCCAGAAAACTCTAAATAACTCCAGTGTTTCCTTCGGTAACCAAAAGGGTAGGAGTATTTATTTTGGTTGTTGGTTAATCGCTCACATCCACTGTAATGTGTTGAATGTGTTGCTCTTCGATTCTTTCATCTTAAGCAAGAGAATCTGCCACTGCTGCATCGTTGCATGCAATATATTTATTCTATTTATGGACCGACTGTGCAGCGTCAGTTAAACTGTAAGCCGCCTGACCTCGGTTCTGCTGGAGGTCTGGGCTGTTTTATTGTGGTGAAGATATTTCATTAGTGAGTCAAAGTTGCAATGAATATATGAGCCACTGGATGATTGCATAGAAGTAAGATTTCACTCAGTTTGCAGCAGTAATAATGCATTACGGATTAAGTGTGATCAATGTCAGAACTGAACTTTGTTTGTGTGATCAGAGCTCAGCGACCAGCCACTAAACCTCATGCTTCAAGCCTTCTTTCCTGTAGGTCGATAAGGCGCTGTCTGTCTCGGAGCGGATTGAGAGAGTTAACAGGGATCTTGGTAAGACATTTCACTGTTACCGGAAGGTTTAGCTTAATGGTGCCATCACACCTACAGTTGCTACAGTTGGTATTGGACAGTGAGTTTTGGTAACCTGTCATCCCACCAGGTTAGAGATTTTGGCCTTGGGGGACCAAAACAAATCTGATTCCAGTCCCTGTAACTTTATCATGATGATCTTGTTTGCTCTTTGCTGTAATTTCATTTTGGTATGCTTGGCTTTCCAAGAGGTCATCATTTGTCTCCTTATACCCATAAAACCATATGGGACACCAGTTGAATGGGGTCATTCCTGTAGTTGGTACAATAACGTCCTCATTCCTAACAAACCACACCACAGTTTGCTTGGCTTAGTTTGAATATCATTCTTACCTTGTCAAATGAACCGAACTAAAGTAGTGAACGCCCCAGAGTTTGATTGAACATTCCCCAACAAGTTTGTTCTGATTCCTATTAGTGGGTGCAGCCCTGGATCCTCTCCCGCACCACATCAGCAGAAACCTGCCTGATTGTTCATTATGCAACTTATAATAACTGACACAGGACTTCCTCACGTTGATCACCATGTGTTTGCTTCAGTCCGTGCTGCTGATGAGCCCTACATAGAGGATGACGTTGCCTATGAATCTGATGCTGAGAGAAACGCTGACCCGTGCACCTCTCGTGGCTGCATGTGGCCCAAGTCCAGTGACGGCATGGTCTACGTGCCCTACGTGATTTCCCGCCAGTACAGTAAGTAGCAAATAGTACATTTCTACCTTAAATGTGTATTCAATGCACCCAGTTGCTTATTGTTCCTCTAAGCCCAAATCCCTAAACAAAAGATTCCATTTACAGGTCTAACCCTTAACATAGCAATGAACAGTGTGTGTTTATGGTGAAAATATATCTTGTCACATATCAATGCAACTTTTATCATTTTGTCTGATATCTCTCATTTCTGGGTGGCGCCCTTCCTGCCAACCACTTTAATATGGTGCTATGGGATGTTTCAGTGTGTCAGTACAAAGTCGTATATAGGATGATATGCACCAGGCCTGTATTTTGAGTATATACTGTGAAACGTCACAGGACCACTTCATTCTTGTAGCAGGCCCGATGACAGTTTAAGTTTATTTTATTTTCCCAGCACCCCGTGAGGTGTCAATCATTCTGCATGGTCTGAAGTCCTTCCACGGCGTCTCCTGCATCCGCTTCGTTACACGCTCCAACCAGAGAGAGTACCTGAACATCCAGCCCCTCAATGGGTAGCGATATATTCCACATCACACGGCCAATGCTTTGCTTGTCATCTTGATTTGTTTTTTGGTAAAATCTCTTGGGTAGTTTTTTTCTCTTCTCGTGGTGTCGTTGTGTGTTATCACTGCTTCTAACCAATTATGGCTTTTACCACCGAGCAAATAACTAAACGAATTGAGGCTGAACTATTCCTCTCAAACAACACTGTCAATGAAATATTGAACGGGTTGAGAATTGTGATGAATTTGTGCAGGTGCTACTCCTACATCGGCCGTCTCAGTAATGGGCAGAATCTGTCGCTGCAGCGTTCAGGGTGCGTCTACCACCATACCGTCCAGCATGAGCTTCTCCACGCCCTGGGCTTCCACCATGAGCAGAAACGCTCCGACCGCGACCAGTACATCCGCGTGATGCTGGAGAACGTCTCCTCTGGTTCGTCTATGTACATATGTGATGTACCCATGTGAACATGTAGTGAACATGCAAACTCCACACAGAACCCACTTTTTAAAGACATCAAAATAGTTTATAGGGTCTAGGCTTAAATTAGGCTCAATAGGGTTTAAAAGTGAAAGTTTAGTAGATGAAAATGAAAGCATTGTCTTGTACCTGTTGCATATTTATGATATTTACAGCTGTATATTGTTTAAACGTGTAATAATGTATTTACTGCTTGGTCTAAAACTGGTTAACACACAGCCAAAAAGATCCTGGGTGATATGAGAGATTAAAGCAGAGACGTGACGTTGAAAAGACATCTAGCGCTCAGTGGGATTCAAACCCAGGACAACTGAGCCAACGCCACTATAACACTTATGATACTATAATATCTATACAAACACAGCTTTAATAATTACACTTAAGCTGAGGCTCTCAGCTGGAGTAACTTACAATGAATGTAGAAAAAGCTTTAATTCCTAGATCAACAACATTACAAGCAACCAACAGGAAGTAGCAGCAGGGTCAGAGCCCAAGAGTCCTCACAATACATATATACCGAATACCAATCTGATCTGGTGTAAATCTGTTCTCTATTCTATCCAATCTTTAGGTATGGAGCACAACTTTGACAAGATCAACACTCTGAACCAGGGCACCTCCTATGACTATGGCTCTGTTATGCATTACCACAGGTTGGTAAAAAAGAAGAGCGGTGCATTTCTGACGTGGTTGCTGCATTCGTGCTGTCTCAGTGGTTTGAGTGCCTGGAAAATAGATTGAATGTACATGTTAGTATAAATAAATGTTATTATAAATAGACAAGGATGAAGGTGCGAAGTAAGGACTGGTGGGAAAAATATAGATATAGATATATATATATATAGATATATATAGATATATAGATAAATAGAAAATATAGTTTGTGCAGTACATGGAAACAAACCAGTTGATGGGATAAAGTATTGGCATATCCCAAGTATCTTATCCACGTTTCTCATAACTGGGATAAGAGCTTATCTGGTTATTGTAAAGGGAATGTGGTGTCTACATGTGCCAACTCAAAGACGGGATACTTATGGGATTTTGGTGTGCATGTAAACGCAGCCATTATATAGAAAATTTAGAAGAAATTATTTTCAAAAGTATTTAGGAGAGAAGGGGCATCCTTGTCTTTTACCTTGTCTATTTATAATAACATTTATTGATACTAACATGTACATTCAATCTATTTTCCAGGCACTCAAACCACTGAGACAGCACGAATGCAGCAACCACGTCAGAAATGCACCGCTCTTCTTTTTTACCAACCTGTGGTAAT
>CABFOQ010021761.1:0-18599 GCA_900660455.1 Gephyroberyx darwinii | reverse complement strand
TAAACCTGTTGGTAGCAGTAGATGTTTGTATTGTGGTCTGGTTTCTGGCAGCTTGAGCCTAAACAATAGAACCAGCTTGGGGAGCTTGGTTAAAATAACCTGTTTTATTGCACTCCTATCGAGCTATTCACTCATGTGGTATTTATTGTGGTGATATGTCTATTGGTTTTATTGTATGCTTTTACTGTAGAAGCACAGCAAAGCAAATTTCTCTTTTATAATAAAGTTTGAATTCAATTAAATATGCAGTTTGAACTTTTTAACCTACTCTGTATTTAATGTTTTAATTTGTTCATCATTTGCTTTTAATTGTCATATAAATAAAGGTCCACGTTGCTACTCCCTATCGCCAATTGACATAGCTAACACAATAGTGATTCAAACTACAGCCAGTTCATGAAAGCTTTACATTTGCTGTTGTAACGACCTGGGAAAGACCTACCCGGTGTCGGGTAGGTCTTTCCCAGGGGAAAAAATCATCTGCTGCACGGGTAGTGATATGTTGTAGGTCTTCAGCAGCAGCAAAAATCATTTTGTTTGTAATAATTAGAAGAACTGGGTAGTTGGCATGAGCAGCGATAGCCACCATGGCTGAACAGACAAAGAAAAGAGCGCCATCAACAGAAAATCACTCAGCTTGGTCACTCTGTAGGAAATTAATGGACTTCCAGTGACTTGTTCATTGTGTTGCTCGCAATGCGAATTGTGTTGACACAGTAGAAAATGTGCACATAAGGGATATGTAAGTCTATGGGAGAAGGCAGTGATGGAGAAAGGATGATTAAATACTGTGAGTTTGCAATTAGAAATGTAGGTACTTAACTGACAACAGTGAGTGCAACCATAGAATAAGGTTCTGTTTGAGACTCGATGGCCCCCTCCACACACCTCATTGGATCACACAAGGAATCAACAGTTAGTGAATGAACAAAATAACAAACCTCTCTCTCTCTCTCTCCTTCCGTTAAGGCTAATTTTGGCTGCAAACAGAGATGAGTTCTACAACAGGCCCTCCAAAGCTGCAGACTTTTGGGCGACCAACAGCGAGATCCTCAGCGGTAAGTCTGTGCATTCGATTTCTAGAGGCTGATAGCGAGAGGCTGCCGGGCGACAGAGGGATCATCATCAAAGGAGCCCCCTTCTTTTTCTCAGTTTATCGGTTTACTACCGCACACCTCCATGTCATCACACCAAATGTGCTCAATTAATGGACTTTTGTGTCGTCTTGAATCAATCCATTTATTCATTAAGTGGATGGAGACACAGCATGCTGGATGAAAGAGTTAGATGCCCTTTTTTGCAGTAAATTATTGCTTTGAATCAGCCGCAAGCATTTGCGCAGCTTTATTTGTTCTGGTGCATGTGTGTGCTTTATCTTGATATATAGACCAATCTATGTTATATCTAGACAAATGTAATATGTGTTAGACTTTAACAGCTCTTTATTTAATAGATGTTGCTGTAGGATTACATAACAAGGGCTAGACTATTTCAAAATACAATAAATGTCTGCTTTTTCACAGTGTTTATATGACAGCTGTCATATTCAAAGTTAAGCAGGACTTTCAGTATTCAACAACATATCTGTCCCCTCTACCTCAGAATCCAATTCTCCTCTCAGTCACAGGGCATCCCCACCCACAGTAAACTATATTTAATTGACTGATGTCTAACAGTCCAATACACAATATAGCCCCACGGAGGAAATCAATCATCCCTTTTTCTGCTTAAGGAGGAAACGCAGAGATAGCCTCCTTGTTCATCAGTCTCCTCTCCCCTCTGTAATAGAAGGGTCAGGACTGCAGTAGTGGGCTCTTAATTGATGGCTGCTTTTATGCAGTGTGACAGAAATAAATGGCTATGCCTTATCTGAGAGACTGGGGGCGGTGGCGGGACCCTGAAGGAGACGGCATGACGAGAGGGAAGTAAACTATAGCTCCCTGTGGGATTTGGCTAGCTTTCCGTCCACTCCCTGGGGAGTAAGACCCCTCTGCTCTCCGGATCAGTGTCAGTCTAAGTGCACCTGTCTTTATTGATCGCCAGGAAGTGGAGTGGACGTGCACTTCCCCGCTGCTTCCTCTGTTGCTATGTGGAAAAAATATTAATAACGTTAGGAAGAAAAAGAAAATACTGATTTACTAATTGATTGCATTTATTGCATAATCACCAAAAATATACTTGAGGATACTGCAGTTAGAAGACGGAACAGATTCTAGCTTATTTCAACTGTGGGCCTTATATTCTGGTCCTTATTTGTGAGATTTGGTTTGTTTCTGTATTTTATGAGATGGTGCAGCTTCACGTCAAATTCAACAGCACTCTTTTTTATTTTATTTATTTATTTATTTATTTTTCCAAAGGAAGTATGATGAGAAGTGATTCATGAAACTATTCGTACTCCTTCACGGACCTTGCGGTTCGAGTACCACGTCCTTGCCTGTGGGTTAACATCAGAGCTGGATTCAGATACTGTGTTGTTGTATGAGTTATTTAAGCAGGCATAACATATTAATACTTCAGGTACCTGTTCTGAATGTGTGATGGTGAAGCCAGTCTGTATCGTTCCTCTCATAGGGGTGGGAATCTTTAGGAATCCGTTTGATTTTGATTCTTGACTATACCGAATTTGTTTGAACTTCCTTCTTATTAATTGTAGTACAGTCATGATAGAAATGTGTGAACTCCTTGCGCAATTATAGTAACTCTGAGTTTTTACTATGTAACTCTTACTTACCACTGTCGTGTCACGGTGCGATCCTCGTTCCATGGAGTGATATGGCCTAGTTCTATTGATCAGCCACTATCAGCATACATCATACTGAACATTGACCGAAATCAAATAAACCTATGAACATCTCTGCCACACACCAAGCAGCCAAAGTGGTGGGATGTTTGATGCACACATGAGCTGGGGTAAATAATATAACGCTCTATTCTGTATTTCCAGGCCTGGACCTGGAGCATGGGAAAGAAGGAGGGTCATGGCTGGGGATCAGCAAGAGGGGCAAGTTGGCTGCAATCACCAATTACATGGAAAAGGCCAACCCTGACGCACAAGGGCGAGGTAAGTCAGCCATGAACATAACCCAAATATACTCACTTATAGCATGCATTGTGTTAAACCATAATGCACCCCAAATGCATTGTGTTTCGGTGACAGCATATCCTTGTACCAGTTATGTTCCTGATTCCCATACATTCGTAGGTCAACTCATGGCACAAATTTGTGTGCAATTTGTTGAGCGTTTATAACTGGGAGAGGGTTTATTGGGTTTCTCATCCCCAATCTAACATCTCAAAGCAGAACTAAAAATTGGAACTGTGACGCTAGGCGGCCAAGAGCTGCATTTCAGATTCAGATTTCAGATTCGGTTCTACAAGACGTAAAGGTGTTGTCAGTCTGACTGGCCTCATTTGTTTCTCCTGCCCAGGGCAGATGCTCAAATCCCTGAGGGAAACACGTCTTTGCTTAATAGCAGTTTTCTAATTTGTTTACTTCCCTTGAGGGCTGGATCTCAAAGCATCTCCAACATGCTTATCCTTTGTGAACGTTAGTGCCTCTCCACCCTGCAGTAGCATACCACCCCGCTAAATCCCTGCTGACAATGCAAGATCTACACATCTAGTTACTGTTGAAAGATTCACATTTCTATGTTGTTTCAAAATAAAGCCGCGTCACCGGATTCATCATTTAGAACCATATATTTTGAACTAGATTAAAGGCAAGGTTTAGATTTTTCTATGCTGTTTACCTCCTGCAGGATTCCTGGTGTCTAACTACCTTATGGACAAGGATCTTGACAGCTACTCCTACTTGAAGAAGGTGTCGGCAGAAGGCCACCTGTACAACGGCTTCAACCTCATCACAGCGGAGTTCAAGTAAGTGAAAGGTGTGGTGAATGCCCGTGTCCTGGTTCACCCCTTGGCAAATGTGAGTCAAGGATGGGTGAACATAGTGAAAATATTTCCACTTAGGTTGAATTTCATAATCCGTACCTGTCCTCCACCTGGTCCCTGCTGTGGGTTTTAAACTCTTTGAGACTTGAGACTCTTTGAGAGTGGGTTTTAACTCTCTTCCCTTGTCTTCTGATCATCTTTAAACTAGGGATGAAACCACAAAAGGCTGCGTTTTCATCTCTGTGGTGCTAAGCAGACAGGACTGAACAGAAAGCTAAAGCTCCTCTGTGCTGTTGAGAAAGCCAGCATTGAAATTCTGAGGGAACACCTGTTCATATTTCAGCATTTTTAGACAAAGGGAAGAAAAGCTAGACGGCGTTAAATTTGGAGAGGATTTTTCTCGCTTGTCTTGCTGTGTTCCTCTCCGGCAGCCTGGTGTGATTTAATTTGGTGACCTGGTGAAGAGAGAGAGAGAGAGAGAGAGAGAGAGAGATCAAAGTGGGAACACAGTGCAAACCAAGGCAGCTGTCACGGAGGAGGCCCCTGTAGATGTACTATTGGCATGGAAACGGGTCTCGGTTTCTGCCATTTAGAGGTTAGAGGTTCTGCTGCAACACACTGCCTTCCTGCAGGGGAAAAAAACAAGGTTTTTCTCTGTGGATTTTAGTGATCTGTATATCCTGGTAACTTGGCCTCGAGCAGGATCTAGCACGATTTGGTTATGCTCATACTTCCCCTATAATATTACTTCAGAATATTGTTTTTAGCTTAGACTCATGAATTTTCCATTATATCAGGCTTATCTGATCTGATATCAGCCGATTGAAGCCCTTGAATTGATACTAATACAATTATTATTATCCTGGGTTTCAAAGGAGAGTTTTAGTAGTAGTCTTAAATGTTGTTCAATAAGTATAGCAGCACAAAATATCATCTATCGGTAGGTATTCAGTCCAGAAATATCAGTACCGGCTTTCAAAACCCCATATCCATCGAGCCCTTGTTTTTGTCCATCCACAGAGAGCTAAACATCTCCACCGCAGTGTTGTAACAGCAGGTAGATGGCTCAGCTGTCAGTTTTTTGATAGACAAAGCCATCAGGATATGCAGATGTCCTTGTTAAGACTTGTTAAGTCCTGGTTTAGACGGTTGTTCCCGCTGCCCCTGCGGCAATACCCCTTAATGAATGAAGAAAGTGCCAGCCCACATTCTCGAGACACCAACAAAGAGAAAGATATGTGTTTTTATCTCGGTGTAGTCTACGCATCCGATGGATCAATAACTACATCTAGTGGATGGAGAGCAGCTCTATATTACATTTAGAGTTTCTCATTCATCTTTAACTTTAACATTTCTAACCACTTGGTGTCTTCCTTTAGTTTTGAAATGTGTGTGATCTTCCTCATTGGGCTGCAGATGAGGCAAAACACTTCATAACCCAGACGTTCAAATCTTTCCAGTGTACACGGCCATGATTTATGTATTGCTTCTCTTTAATTGTGCTGCTTGTTAAACCAATATTGCCTTGATTAATAATCTATAGCCATGTTGAATTGAGCTTTACATGCAAGCAATTCAGTCACTGGCAGCCGTGCTTTTCCCAGAGCACTGCTTCGTCGTATATATATTTAAACTTGATTTCAGATGTTCTTCGCCTGATCCTCTCAAGACTCCAGATCATCTGACTTTTCTATAGCTTTGGATTTTAATCAAAATACTCAATACTTTCAGTGAGGCGGAGGTTTTATAAAAACAACTTCAAAAAGTGGTTTGATCTTATGGCCTAAAACCATGTGGTGCAATTCTTGGCAGAAGCTTGTTTAGGCTGAAAAAGAAAAATAGCGGTGCATCAGATATGCACATTCCAGAGCAAGTATCATGGGTGGATGAACTCTAAGAGTTTGATGAGGAACAGCTATGAATATTTCCCGTTTCCCTAATGTCGGTATGGTTACCGACTGGGAGGGGGAAATATGTGTGATTTTGTCCTGAATAGCGTTAGCATTTGACCCCCACAGTTAAAGGCTGTTACATAGAATAGCACTGCAATGAATATATCCAGATGTTTTTAATTTTGGCTTCACAGATCACAGGCTCATATTTTACGTCTTTATCGTCCAGAGGAGCTCTGCGTCCCATTACATATTGCCTTTTTCTTTTGCGATAGTTTGATTAAGCCACTATGCTCAGTCAATTTCTCATTAGCCACCTTGAGGTCACATAGCTGAAATGTATTCCTATAGAGCTCTTACCATAAACAAAGAGAAAAAGACAAAACAAATCTTAAGCTAGCGTTGCGCTGTTTGGATATGAGAGTTGAGTCGAGCACCCCCCCGCACATGCCCATCTACATTCTGAACACTGGTAATGTTGAAAGCTCATCCAACCATCTCCAGGCAACTACACCACAGCTGGCGTTAGGGAAACTGCACTGCAGCTTCAGCATAGAGGACTGTTCATTAGAACGTCCCCGGCCAGCATACTGATTACCTCTCTGACAGAGATCTGAAAAAGCCCGTTCTGGCTCTTCCCTATTTTCTATCTCTCTGCCCAGTGGCTCCGACCTCCCACTGTTCCCTCATCTCAGCCCAAATCAACCCACAGCACACCTGATGGGACTTGTGATATTTTTGCCAGCTTCAAATAGCAGAAATTGAGCTATCTCTCCGGATCCTCTGCCTGCTGCCTCTGCAAGTCAATTTAATGCACATCACAGACAAACTGCAAACGCAGACAGTTTAGGCCCCAATACCTACATCTAAACAGTATTTCATGCATTTTGTTGGTCAGAAGCAGGATTGACAACAGAGATTAATAGTCTACAAATTCCCCCATCTCCAATCAGGTTCCAGTGCCATCTGGGTACGATAGAGTGGCCACTGTTTGCATGCACAGGGGGTCAATATTGACCGACAGTGTTCACAGTTTCCCTAAGAACAGAGGAAAAGCAGTTGTTTTCTCAATTCTTCATTCTTGGTTCGGCTACAAGTCTGGGAACGATATAAAGTTCGCTGGTTTGTTGTTGTCTGAGAGATGGTGTAATGTTAACCTAGAGCTTTCGGTATTTTCCCACAGCTGCTCGGAGGCACGGTGACCTGCATTTTGAAAATATCTGCCCCAGGAAATAAATAAATGCACAAGATAACGCAATCTCTCTTGCAAAAAGACAGAGATGGCCTCTGCACAGGAGCAACTGTTTCGCCCCACTGCTTAATGGGTCACCAGGCATAAACATGTACTCAGACAGACAAGTTCAGAGAGGCAAATTTACCCCTAATGAATGAAATGGAATGAATATTATTCTGACTATCTGCTCAGGTTGCCCCAAAGGTCTGCCTTCATCATATTTGGGCTGAGACAGACACGAACAAACATGTCAAGCATATGCATCTCAACTGACTTCTTAAAGCTAAATTCTCATAGGTGAAATTCATCCGCTGTGGATGAAGACATTTTCGCCAAGTTCAGTTGAAACTGTAGCAGGGCTCAAAAATCATATGCCTAATCAACCATTTTTTTGTATGAGATGAGATATGGAACACAGTTCTGGCCAGGATTATTGGGAAAGCAGTGATATTCCAGTCTTGTTTTGCCAATCCTTTGCTGAGAAACTTTGCGGGTTGGATGTTGATACTGTGTTGCACCAGATTTCAAATTGATTGATGCCTCGCGTGGCTGTCATAAAACTGAAATTAAAATTCATTCCCCAACTGGTTCAAAGGTTTTAGTCATAATTTATTATTCAGTCTGCTGTACCAAAGCAGTCATAGATGCCCTTGGATGCAAGGCATGTTTTAAGAGGTTTTGTGACACTGAAAGGTTTTTGTGGCACTAGTTTGTATTGTGAGCTTTTAATTTCACCAGTCTGTTCCCTTAAGGATAACATTCTTATGCTACAATTAATCAGTGTTCAGATTTTTTTTCAGTTCAATTGCCTCTGCAAATGAAACAGGCATCTTAATTCCTGTTTGCCAGGGCTGCAAAGAAACCCAATCATGAAGCAAAGAATAATGTATGCTGTACTTTTGCTGCTCAATTGTACTCCTTCTAACTAAAGACTCATTAAGCAAGCTTGCTTGAAAAGGGCACTCCTTGGACATGTGTCTGTGTTGTGTTTTTGTTTGTTTCTAGAGCGCAGAAGCACAGATGACATTTGAAATGGCCCTAATAATTAGACATAAAGAAATGTAATTGTCACTAAATGCCCTCTCTAATTTCCCATGTGTCCCATGCAGAGCCAAAGAAGACATTGTGTGTTACTATGGAAACAGAGGCAGCCCCGAGCCCATCCGTCTAAAACCAGGTCTGTGTTTTAACATGGTTGCTGTAGAAACGGTTCATATCACACTTACCTCTCCAGCTCAGCCTATGGCCCATTGATGTCAGCCTATTATTCCTATGATAATCTTGTTTTCAGTAGTTTTATATATTGAATAACATGATAGAAGGTCATGGTTGCACTTGTACAACATGCACACATACATGTACAAAGGCACACACGCACACCAACATTGACATGTTCATGTGCGCTTCAGCAGGGATCTACAGCTTGAGTAATTCACTGCTGGAGACTCCATGGAGGAAACTGCAGCATGGCAAGCGTCTGTTCACCAGCGTTGTCAACAACCAGGCCCAGTCCTGCGACGGCCTGGTGCACGAGCTGCTCAACGTCCTCAACGACGAGGAGCTGTGAGTGGAGCAACACCAGCTTTTCTACCTGCCTAGGCATTTAGTGATGATTACATTACTTTATGGTTAATTAAGAGGGCTGTTTGAAATGTCATTAGTTCAGATGTAGTCTATATTATTCCAACAAATGAAGCAAGAAAATAGTTTTCCCGATGTCAAGAAGGGAGTATAAGGCTTAGATTCATTGGGCCTTACTCATGAATCATGCATATCAATGCATTGCGAGTTAAAGTGAATTGAAAAGTGTGTCATTTTACCAATATTGATTGTTCTAAAGACACACGAGCAGCGAAACGACACTTAAAATAATAATCTATGACATTTTAATATAAATAAATATCTGTTTCACTGCTGAGATCGACACTATAGTGATTCAACCTATACCCAGTAAGCTTTGACACCACAGCAATGACCACCTAGAACCAAAACAAAACCAAAAATGCGGATTATGTAGGAATGTAACTACCGTTACTTAGAACTGTTACTTGCAGATTTTGCTTGATAGACAGCCTTGATTGTGTCTGTGTGTCTGTGTGTGTGAAAACAGGAACACACCTGACCCAAACCAGGAGAGCCAGGGCGAGTTCTACAGCAAGCCCATGCTCCAGGCCCTGTCAGCAGTGTGTGTTCGCAGTCCTCACTATGGCACAAGGTCAGTGTCCTTGGCCCACGCCAATCACGCATCTCTGCCTGTTTGCTTCCCCCTGAGGCAACTGACAAGACCGCGGCAGCCTCCTAGATCATACAGCTCTTTGTGCATAAAAAAATCCCCAACTTAATCCACCCTCCACAGCCCGCAGTCACAGCAAAGGAACGAGAGATCTCTGTGCTGCCATGGCACGGTGGATTAGTGGTTCTACAAACCGTCCTGTAGTCGAAAGGTCGTAGGTTCAGCCCCTGCAACAGTCAAAGTATGTCCCTTATCAAAGTGTCCTTGGGCAAGACAGTATCTGCCACTGCTTTCACTGGCTGTCAGCGTTGCTAGTAACAGAGAGAGCAAGAAGGGTGCAAGGAGCGTTACATCATTCTCATTGCAATGCAACTATAGAGTTACCGTTAGCTAGCTAGTCAGAAGGAACAAAGCGGGTGTCAAGAGAAAATTAGCGATTGCTCTGCTTGCTCTTGAAGAAGAGGATGAGGAGCCCATTCTGAAACGGAGCGTGTGGGTGCACGGGTACTCCTTGTAGCGTAACATTTGTTTTTGTGTGTGCTCACTGTGTCCCTGCCTGTTTAGGACCAATACTATTATCCTGATCGACGCAGCAGGCAACGTGACCTTCACCGAGCGCAACATGCTCAACTCTGACGTCAACCACTGGAGCACCAGCTCTTTCCAGTTCAAACTGCAGGAGTGAAGACGAGATGGACAAAAAAACCCGACTCTGTGCCTTTTCTGCATCATCCCGGACAGTCGCACTTCACCGCAGCGACGCAAACATGAAGACTCATTTGTCATTTAAACTGTGAGAAGGTGAAATAATAGCACTGTCCAAGAAAACGCGTTAATTGCACTTTTCTCAGTAAAACTCCGCTTCACATCACATTATTTGTTATTTGAGTTAGTTGAAACATTAATATGAAGAATATGCTGTTATTCTTAGGGTTGATTTAGGGGAAATTATTTGTATTGATAATGTGTGCTTTAAAAAAAATGCCAAAGAACAGCTGTGGTTTAGCAGAGGAAAGTTTTTACCTACACGCCGCACAATAACATTGAATTCATTACAGATTACTGAATACTCGCTTCAAATTGTAATCAGTACTGCCATCCACTTGATTAAGTAATCTGATTACTTCCTCTTAGTTTTGAGTCGCTTACTTTGCAAAATCCACAATACACAGTGAAATGAAAGCTTTCTCCCACAATTTCCAGGCTGCCGTTTTGAAAAGTGTCGTCTTCCTCTACACCTAATACTTCAAGTAATCACAAAAGTGTAATTGATCTCTACGTTCAAAGTAACTGTAATGGATTAGAGTTGTCAACTATTTCTAAAACCCTGAGTACTCTATCTCCGTTACATCGATTACTCCCCAACCCTGCACAGCGATCTCAGCGCTGGTTTGCTGAGGAAGACAGAGAATCGAATGTTAAATTAAAGCCGCTCCTGGCAGAGCATCTGATCTCTTCCGAGGTGGGATCAATGCATTGTATAACTGCTTTCCTATAAAAACATCATTTTATCACTGCTCTGGGATTTGGCTTGTTGGCAGCTATTGTTTGCATCCAGTCTCAATATTAGGCGAAGAGAAAAGCTTTGGAAGGAACAACGTGTTCTCAATAACCACCTCCCGTCGTGATGTGTTCATGCGCCTGTCTGATAGTTGCTGTATTTTACTCTACATCAACAAAGTTTTGCCTTGCTTTAAACCTACCACAGCTTTCTGTGTTTTTTTCCCATACCCATTTGAGAATATTATGATCATCTTGCCCATGGAGGTGCTGAGTAGTGGAGCATGTCTATAGTAAAAAGAGGGAAAATAGTCACACCACTCTGCCTAAAAAAAGATTTTGTGCAGGGATGTCGGTGTGTGTGTGTGAAACTATTTTGCCTCTTTTTTTACTCCTATCGGTTCACATTAGAACCTCAAGTACAGAAATCACATTTTTGAAGGAGCTGACTATTTATAATCCACTATCTTCTACACTCAACTAGTGGTTTCCTGGGTTTTTTGTCACTGACCTCAGGTACCCATAAAGTTTACCTTGTCACAATTGACTGATTTGTGAATAAAAACCTTTCCTCTACTGGTACATGAATCTTTCATAAAGCTGGGGGGGGGGGTTGCATAAAAATGTGAGCAGCAGACATTTTATATTCTATACACAAAATATATGGAAGTTATTGCCACTTGTTTTTGTTTTTTTATTGAAAAAGACAAATGTACAAAATCATAGACATTGTCAATGTAACAGTAAAAAACCGATTGCATATTACTGCATTAATTGAAATGACATAAAAATCAGACATATCTAGATATCTCTCATACATATATTCTGTTTTGCATGCAGAAGTAGGTTGGAATGGCATTTCAACTACAAATTATATTTTTCTTTGAAAAGCAAGATAACTTCTCTTAATTGTGTTAGAAGTTAGGCAAATTCCATATACACCAACAGAAAATGAAGAAATCTCCAATATTCTGCATATTTCATGACTTCGCTATGGGTGACTAGAAAATAAGAAATGACATAATGTTACAGACTGTTCCAGTGATCATGTTTTTATAATAAGACCCTATAGGCAACTGCGTGATTGTGCTGTTGTGCGTCATCATCGACCTACTGTTGGTGAATGGCGCCATCTAATGGCAACATGGGCATTGCGTTTAACATGCTCACTTTGGGCCAGTCACTGACAGCATTTCCTGCGAGTGATAGTGTCCTTCCTTGATTGGTCACTTTGCCGTCTAAGTAACTAGTGATTGGACGTATGACCAATCAATTATCAAAAAGCCGGTATTGGGGGCGGGATTTTCCAGTTCGTTTGCATTTGCGGTTTTCTTCAAGATGGCGGACCAACTGGCGAAACTGTATGGCGGGGCGTCGAGAATAAAATGATCTAGAAAGGTAGTTTGGTGTCCAAGAGAAGACATTTTGTGTCACGTATACCGGTGAGTATTCATGTAATCCAATACTGAACTGTTTTGGGCTAGCTTGCTATGCCTAGAGGCGCGGTGAAGTGTACAGCCTGTTGATGGTTGTCCGTTAGCATATTAGCAGTGATGTTGGGGCCTGCTATGCTGCTGCAGACTGGACAGATGCGCCAAAACGAGGTCCTTCCCCAGGTTAATTAAACGGCTAGCTATCTACAATCGGATGGATGTGAATTTTGTGCCTTAACATTGTTAAAGGACATCCTTAAAAGGCCATCTTCCATGGCTGGTCAAATATCCTGTCAAATAACGTTTGCGTTACAGTTACATTACAATTACTCACATCGACTCTCGTTGTCCCTCTCTTCTAGCTCTGAGGATCGCAGTGGATGATGATCAGTGCCTAGACCCCACATTAAGCTGAATGCATTGTGATTTCCAATAATTGAGACAGTGATTCTGAAAGCTGTCTACATTAATGAAAAGAACAATGTAGTCAGCTTATCATATTCAACACTGGTACGTGGTCTAAACAGGGATGTGCTTCCGCATGAGTTTAGGTTAAAGCGAAGTTCAAGAAAGTCTCTGAACAGGTCAGATTTTGTAATAAATTACCAATCGGTATAAGCAGTAGTTCTAAACACAGAGAAAATGGAGATAGATGATGTTCTACCCCCTCTCCCCTTGGAGCCTCCTGATGATTTTGACCAGGATGAGGGCAGAGCACCTCCACCACCTCCCCTGCAAACGTCCAGTGACGCAGAGGTAATGGACGTTAGCTCTGGTGGTGATGGATACACATACACCCCAGGGGACGAGGAAGCCGACACGCAGCAGCAGCAGCAGCTCCTCGCCAAGGGCTCGGTAACTTTCTGTAGCCACCTCTCAGATGAGGCCAACCCCAACCCAACGTGCCCCAGAACAGCCCGCCACGCTCCCCCAGTCACCAAGTTCCTCCCAGATCTCAAGCTGCTCCGAGATGTTAAGATCAGTGTCAGCTTCACCGAAAGCAGCAGCAGCAGCACCAGTAGCAAAGACAGGAAGGTTTTGTACACAGGCGTGGGGCAGGAGGGCAGAGGGGAGGCCAGTTCAGACAGCCTGAACGGTGAGTTGCATGACTCGACTAGTGA
Source organism: Gephyroberyx darwinii (assembly GCA_900660455.1). Lineage (NCBI taxonomy): Eukaryota > Metazoa > Chordata > Actinopteri > Trachichthyiformes > Trachichthyidae > Gephyroberyx > Gephyroberyx darwinii. Next base: position 5,289 of record CABFOQ010021761.1, on the reverse strand, counting down.
GCAGGGTGCAGCCGAGGGTAGCTCCGAAGTAGGGAACTCTGCAGGCAGAAGAGCAGAGGAGGCCGAGGTAGACCTCGAGAACAAGGTAGAGTTTGCCGTCCTGGACGAGTTGGACGACTTCTACGAGAACTTCCTGGATCCTGATGACGGGGAGCACGGCGGCTTCAGGTCTGAGGTCATAGTTCAGCAGGAGCAAGTGGAAGAGGAGGTCTTGACTTACTCCTATGAGGTACGTCTGTTCTTGCCTCTGCAGAACCTTTTTGACATCCACCACAGATTACGACGTTGGTGCCTTTTCAGTCATGCACCACATTCATCCTCTTAATGTCATCTGGATAATGTGTAGCCACAATACAGTCCATGCATGAGAGCATCATTTCAAATGTAAACTATCTGAATGTGGCCTCTTTTTTTTTTATATTCGCAAACATTGTATACCTCATAGAACGTCACAGACCTTTTTCCTCAATTGTAAGATAAATCCAGCACACAAGCAGCTAGTATTTCAGTAGACTTGTATGTTGTCTTAGTCCTTCACACACTTCCCAATGCATCAAAGGCTCACAAGTGCCCCACACAATACTATGTTTTTCTTTTTCTAAGTTGAGATTGTGTTCAAATACGAGCTGCCTTGGGGATGACTCCTATGCTAAATTGACTTGTGGACTCTATATTTCAGAGAAGGTCTTGAGTGATGTGCTATGATGTAACGTTTGCCTAACATTAAAATAATAAAAGAATAGATTTCATTTCTCCTGTTGAATATTGCGTGCTCTTTGGATATAAAGGGCTCTTTAAAAGTAATGAAACAAGACTGACAAAAAAACGGTTAAACTTGTATTTTTGTATATTGGTTGAATATTGGTCTGGTTAACTGGTTAAATATTCATTGTCACCGACACTGGAATCCTATTTTTATCCATTTAAACGGAAAAGTAACCTTTTTACACCTGAAGTAGAACTAACCACTTTTTCCCATCCGTGGTACTCGGCTGGTTCCCCTGCCTAGTGTTTTATTCCTCGTGTTATGAGTTAGACTTTCTTCTCAGTAGGAGGAGTTGAAACTCTCTGAAGCCAGTGACCATCCCTTCTCTCCCGGCCTTAACCGTTGTCTCTTCCAGGAGGAGTTTGACAATGACGTGGACGCTCTGCTGGAGGAAGGGCTGCCAGTCCCCAAAAAGATGCGGCTGACCGAGGACAAATACGGCGGGGACAGCGACCACCAGTCTGAAGGGGAAGGAGGCGTTCAGCCCATGATGACCAAAATTAAGACTGTCCTGAAGAGTGAGTGGTGGATCTCAGTTGCAGGACCTCTTGATAGGATTCAATTTCAGAACTACGGGTGGCGATCCAATGTGACAGGACTCGATACATCACACAGTGTTGATATTCTATATGATATACAGCTCTGGAAAAAATTAAGAGACCACTCCAAATTATCGGTTTCTCTGGTTTTACTATTTATAGGTATGTGTTTGAGTAAAATGAACATTTTTCTTTTATTCTATAAACTGCTGACAACATTTCTCCCAAATTCCAAATAAAAATATTGTTATTTAGAGCATTTATTTGCAGAAACTGGTCAAAATAACAAAAAAGATGCTGTGTTTTCAGACCTTGAATAATGCAAAGAAAACAAGTTCATATTCATTTTTAAACAACACAATACTAATGTTTTAACTTTGGTGGAATAACCCTGATTTTTCAATCACAGTTTTCATGCGTCTTGGCATGCTCTCTACCAGTCTTTCACATTGCTGTTGGGCGACTTTATGCCACTCCTGGCGCAAACATTCAAGCAGCTCAGCTTTCATCTTCCATCTCCATCTTCCTCTTGATCACATTCCAGAGGTTTTCAATGTTGTTCAGGTCTGGAGATTGGGCTGGCCATGTCAGGGTCTTGATCTGGTGGTCCTCCATCCACACCTTGATTGACCTGGCTGTGTGGCATGGAGCATTGTCCTGCTGGAAAAAAACAATCCTCAGAGTTGGGGAACATTGTCAGAGCCGAAGGAAGCAAGTTTCTTTGTACGTGGCTTGATTCATGTGTCCTTCACAAAGACACAAAGCTTTTTTTCTAGCTTTGTACGACTTCAGCCCTGCCTCTAGGAGCCTGTTTTGGACCGTCCTCGCCGTGCACTTCACCCCAGCTGCCGTTTGCCATTCTTTTTGTAGGTCACTTGATGTCATCCTACAGTTGTTGAGTGACATTCGAATGAGTTGGCGGTCATCCCAGTGAGTGGAGAGTAGTTTTCGCCCTCTGCTGGTCTGTAGCTTTGTTGTCCCCAGTGTCTGCTGCTTGACCTTGTTCTTATGAACTGCCGCCGAAATTTTAAGGATGGAAGCAACCTGACGCTCACTGTATCCCTCTGCCAGTGAAGCCAGAATTGAACCCTTCTTTTCCTCACTCAAAACTTTTCTTTTCAATTCTTTTGGCATGGTCAATTATTTTTTGATTTCAATTACTTTTGAGGTACTACTAGCACTGCTTTTGCCATCCAGCTGGTCCTATTGCAAGATAGTGACCACAGCAGTGTTTTTTTATACTTTTCCTCGTTAAATAAGATTTGGTTCAGGTGATCACCTAATCAGTACCTCATTAAGTAGAATGAGGTGTGCCTGTGTTTGAATTCAACAGACACTGGAATGGAATAGCTGCCATACATGTAGAGATGCTGATTTAAGAAAAATTTGGAGTGGTCTCTTAATTTTTTCCAGAGCTGTATATTATGGCCCATGTTATCGGCCGATATAAGCCTCTTACAGACATATTGTTACCATATTGCCACAGATGAGTCATCTGTAGAATTTCTGCTCGAAAAGGCAAAAATAGTGGAATGCCTGTGGCAGTGAGTCGGTGCAGACAGTAGAAACATTTGTCTAGTGGAGGACGCTAAACCTTCAGTAACCAAAAGCTTTGACAGCTCTATAGCAGTTGATAGTTGTCAGAGCCAAACCCATCCTCGCTATGCCAGGTGCTGAGTCGGTGAACGTAAGTGATAATGACTGACCTTGTCATTCAAGTTTCACTGTCAATAAACGCCTGGTCTGAATGTCCCTGTACAGATTTAAATGTGGTTGACAGGTAATTAGTAAGGCTTGTTAGCATAGTAGCAGCCATAGCCACACTGGCTACTGGCTAGCGAGCAGTCGGCACAAGATGCTCCTCCTTTGTGCAACAACTCATTTGAAAGTACTGTGATGCAACCATTACCTAAATTGTATTATTTTGGCAATATTAGCAGCCCACTAAGACAGCAGCAGTATTGTTATGTGATTATATCATTGTTGATATGGATTAGAGGACAAATTTAGGCATGTCCGATTTTAAATATTTACAATTTCTCTTACATGTAAATACTGCAGACTTCAGTGTGCTGTAGTGCACTGAAATAATTTGTAATAACGTGGACAAGTACACATTGAAAATGCACAACTCTGAGTTGAATTTGAATGCACACCAGTGTTTCCCGTACTGTGTTAGTATTTGGATGGCCCACCCAGGTAAATTAACAGCCTGACAGGTGCATTTTTGTTTTGGATACATTTTGGGTGCCATAATGCATGAAGCTGGTGATTCTTACCAGTTTTTAGATTTCAAACAACTAAGATTGAATCCTGCCAAGCGCCGAAAGCGTGCCAGTGAACTCTAATAATCATAATTCATTGCAGCTATGAGGCAGCGCAGCTGTGCTCCTTTTGAGCGGTGTTGTGTCTGTGCACAAACTGAATCGAGGAACGGTTTGAAGCGTAGCCTCAATCACATGGAAGTATAATAGTCACCTAATGTTACAATGCCATTAGCTTATGCTAGACTGAGACACTTGAGGGCCTTAAAAAACTGGCACTGGTTAAGTGAAGCATCAATAAGTCATATGTATTTGCAACATAATGGGTTGAAATCCAGCTTGTGCCCTTGCACGTCTTCCCTGCTCCTCTTTATTGTCTATTATATACTATCTAATAAGGCGGAAATACAAAAAAAAACTGATAAAACTGATCCTTTGCGATATTATGGGGTTTCTGTTTAAAGTCCTTGAGTCTACAGTATGTTGCTTCAGAAAATAAAAGTAATAGTCTGCATATCCTCAGTCACACAATGAGCTTGTAATTTGTCTGTTGATTTTGTACTTTGATGAATGTTTCTAGCGGGTTGGCGGGCGTGATTGCTCATGAATGACACGTCGACAGAATCCACACATATAACCACAGAGTCGAGCCCATACTATAACAGTGTAGTAATAAGTGCCTCATCTTGTCCATGTCTTTCCCTATGCCAGGTCGGGGGCGTCCACCCACCGAGCCTCTACCTGACGGATGGATCATGACATTCCATAACTCGGGCATTCCAGTCTACCTGCACAGGGAGACCAGGGTGGTCACCTGGTCCAGACCCTACTTCCTGGGGACTGGGAGTATCAGGGTAAGCTGTGACATATCTAGGGCCTCATACTTCAAGCAGTCTCTTTGGTCACCATACTAGAACTATGACTTCGCTACAAATACTAGATGCGATATCTAAAAATGTGATACTACTACGATACTACGGCAAACTAGAAAAACCATCAAATGCAGCAACTTTTGTCGGCTAGGTGTTTTTGGCGAAGCAGAATATTGTTTCACTCCTGGCACCAGTTTTGTCAACCAGTTTAGGTGGACTGGGATCCAGTTCAAGATGTGGTGGACTGTTGAATGTTTTCAGCTGTTTGCCTCCCGACTGCTGCAGTCCAACAGTGGACTGCAACTCTGTCTATTCCAATGCTGCTGCTGCTTGTATTTATTACAATCCACCGAATATGCACCGAATACGCCCCGTGGGTGTGGAAGTGGAATTTCAGCTTGCTGAACACATTTGGTGAAAGTATCAAAAGTATCAAACGTTCATAACAAAGCATTGAGTTTAATTTTTTGCAAATGTATCTAAGTAGTAGTATTGGAATTTCAGTTGGGTGCACTTGTTTTAAGGGCTCCCACTGTATATGTAGTGTGTATTATGGCATAAACAACCAAAATTACACTATGCAGTCAAATTTCAGTTTCATACTTAGGAAACTAGAAAGGAATAACATGGAAGCACTCCAACTTAGTTCTGGAAAGTCATGGGATTTTACATCAGGTGGGAACCCTGACAAGACATTGCATCCTCTGTTATACCTCTCCTTCTCTTGATGCAGAAACACGACCCTCCCACCAGCAGTGTCCCCTGTCTGCACTACAAGAAAATGAAGGAACAGGAGGAAAGGGAGCTGAACGGGGAGGTGACGCCCAACGCTGAGGTGTCTCCAGTCA
>CABFOQ010021760.1:0-19535 GCA_900660455.1 Gephyroberyx darwinii | reverse complement strand
CCGCGAGTGTTAATTAATAAGATATTAACTACTAAGAATAACTTTAATAATTGTCAATTTTCCGGAATTGACCAAATAGTCTCATGGTTCATAACGACGCAACGCACTCCATATTTTGGGACCCCTGTGTGAGGCGAGTTCTCACACGCTACACATGCAATACTTTTTTATTTAATACAGTTACTAGCCTACTTATATTTCTTCAATAAAAAAATAATCATTGTAATAAATGTCTATTCACAACCCTCAGCATGGCCCTCAGGAAGTTTGAATTTGACACCCCTGTTCTAGACTGTTCCTGATGCCTTACTTTGCCTAACTTTGCATTAACGTTTTTGTGACCCATCTGTGGATCTCCGTTAGTTGCCTCATGTTGCTTTGGAAACTCCCATATAAAACTGTTGATTGATTGGTGCTTGTCATATGCCAGTTAACAGTGTGTGTCAGATTTAAAATAGCTCTAAGTATTTTTTATTTTTCCATGTTGCATTTCCGTTATTTTGTCCACCCCGTATGTATGTGTATAGACAGAGTAAGAGACTGTGGGAAATTAACCTCAAAACAACAGAAGAGCTGGTTTAAACCTGTCCTTTAAATTAACATTTTTTTAATGGAAAAATAATAAGAGCAGTGAAATACAAAGACATTAATTCATTATTTTCTCTGACATGTGTGACGTGATTAATGCCCTGCCCTGTTGCTGTAAAAAAAAATGCTGGTTGTGTGAATCATACAATTTCAGTTTCAAGTGCTCATTCTGATGCATTTTATACAATCAAAAGTTTTATTTGAATTTAAAAAGAAATGTGTTCCCATTGCTGGTATTTATAATATTGGATGGTATATATTCTCTTTTCTGCCTCATTGGACGATATTTCCTAATACTGATGTACTTAGGAATCATATGGTGTCATTTGTAATCGGTTTTAATCATAACACTCTATGCCAGGAAGTGATGTCATCGAGCAACTACAAATATAGCTGTGTCTTTCAATGGCAGATACCTGATTGTGGAAGAAATACTATGTAACCATATGGGAAATATTATATTGCATGTTGAAAATATCGAATAACTTTGCTGATGAAATACTGTGTTGCTCCTGTGATCGTTATGCTTTGCTCTTTAATCATTATGTTTTAAGGTCCCTCTGTGTATCACAAAAGGTTACTTCTGCGTCTACCGGATCTCTATCATCTCAATGGTGTAGCCATGAATTGACGGGTTTGACTGAGGACCGGGGATCTTTCCCTAAAAGTTGTAAGAGAGTCATAAGAGTTATAGCAGACTATACCATAGCAGATTACCAAACTGGGACTTGGAAAATTATACCTTTTGATGTATGTTAACTGCACTCTCCCTATAAAAGATGTATCCACTTACCATGTTGTTGAAGACTTGCATGACACATGTATCTCTTCCCATGATCATGCCAAATTAAATACATTCCAAGCATAGATCTGACTAAGAGCATTTCTTCGACACTGATGAACACCCAGGGTGGAAAAACATAAAATAGTTGAATAATTATGTAGGAGCACTGGAACTGTGTTGCGTTCTCCTTTTTCATGATTCCACACATTTCAAGTATAAAAATAGATCACAACATAATCAAAATGTAAGTGACTGACAAATCCGTGAGAAATTCCCTTTGATTATGATTCTCGTTCATCCTACAATTTTCCCTTAGCGACACATTTGGAATAGCGCTCGCGGTCCAGGTAGAGAACAGCACACACCTGGCTGACCTTACAGTCTCCTTCACAGATGATACTGTTGTCGTAGTTGACCATGAAGTGACTGAAATACTTCTCAAAGGCTTTGGTTTGCGGCAGCCTGAAGCTCAGGGCCAGCTGAAGCAGGCTTTGTGGCTTGAGGTCTTTCAGTCCGAAAGCCTCAGTCATGATGTATTCAAGCCTCCAGTCGGATCTTTGTTTCTCGTTGGCTTCCGTCAGATTCAAATAGTACTGCCAGATATCCTTCAGAGAAAGAGAAAAGTCTTTTTAAAAGCCAGAAAAAGCCAACATTCAATTGAAGTATCTTGATTAGAATTATTTGTTTGGGTCCTGATTGACACTGTGATTAATCATCAAGAAAGCCTCCTGTCCCTAGTCTCTTATCGGTGGACGTAATGTTACGGAAGTTATTTAAGTGCAAGTAATTATTTTAGCTTTAGATATTGTAGATCTCAATTTATCAAGATGCTTGCTAGTTCAACTAGTACTCTTTTCTCTTTCTTTTCAAAAGGTCTTTGTCCTTTACAAGGTTTCCTCATGAAGTCCCAAGAGACTTCTGGGATTTTACTATTAGCCTTACCAAAAAGCAAGTTGTTACTAACCTTGAGAACATTTAAAATAGGTGCTCTTAATTTGACTATGTCTTATAAGTCAGCAACAAATTTTTTTTGGAACAGAAAAATGACGAAGACACAATGGGCTCTATTTTCCTGCCAGTGAACAGTGCCAAAAGCAATGCACATTGGAAATTTCGTGAGACGCAGAAGGTTATTTTGAGGTAGAGCTTTAATGGCGGTCGGGACTTGGCACAGCCATCACAAAATTGTCAATATGCCATTGTCCACTGCTTTTAAAGGGGACGAAATGAGCTGATTTGCGCCTCTGGTACCAAAATAGACTTGACATGCCTAATTGCTAGAGATGTTCCGATAGCATTTTTTCCTTCCCGATACAGATACCTAAACTTGCATATCGGCCGAAACCAATGCGTTAAAAATATATAAATATGTATATAAAATTCTTATCTTACCCTGTATGGATGTGATATGATTGATGCATAAACTGGCTGCACTTCCGCATCACTCTTCTGTTACACTCTCTGCTACTCGCATACTCGCAGATACCCGATCCAGCGTTTTAGGCTGTATCGGAGGCATTTTGGAACAACTATACTAATTGCACCGTATGCCACAGACATTAGACCTGTGCCTTACGCTGTTGCCTTGATTCACGCAAATAGAGCCTGATGGATCTCAAATAACTTTCCAACCTTCCACTAATCAGAAAATAGGTCACATGTCAAAGGTCAATGTATAGGACAAAACAATTAAGCTTTAAACCTACTACATATAGGACCACACACAATAAGCCCTTATAAAAATAAGCCTACATCCAAGAATTTAAAAAATCCTAAGCATTTTTGTGATGCAATCCTCTTACTGTCATGTATCCTGCTTTTGTGTACCAGTGCAGACGTTTTTCAGAATATCCATTAGCCTGAAAGAGAAGCTGATTGGTTCTTCCTTTCTACCATTTTCTAGTTCATGTAACAAAGGCAAAGTAGCAACCGTTTTGCCAGTTTTTGGCTGGCAAATAGGAACGTTTCCTCTAGAGTGTGAAAACCCAATCAATATTTGATCAGGATATGAGGCTGGGTGTGCAGTTAGCCAACAGAAGCTGATCAAAAGGCACTTCTTACCAGCAGGGTGTAGTCCTTGTTGTCGTAGTGGTACATGCGGAAGGCTGGGTTGTTAGAGTAGGGCTCCAATACACTTTTTATCGGTGTAATGGCCGGTGACACGAAAAGAGAGTTCACTGGTTTACCTATAGAACAAAGGATGAATAAATGTGTGTGTGAGTGCACAGGACAAACTTAAACCTAGATCCCTGACTAGGTTCCCAGATTCTCTCAACTGACACACCTGACTCACTTTCTGATTAGACTCCCTGGCATTTTGACCAGATTCCACACAAGTATGCATGAATATGTATCATTTTTATAAATATTATTATCACAGCTTTCAGTGGGGAATTTTATGTCCCATTGTCTCAATGCTTTTCCACCCTGACAAGGATAAAATCCTGGGTAATCCTGGATTTTTTTGCATGAAAATTGTTAAATTTTAATATATTGATCGGTAAATATCGGTATCTACCTTCAAAAACCCATCTACCAGACCTACATCTAACACACACTGTTCTGGAGTTGGATGACATTAATCATCTTCTCACTATACTGTACATTTTACAATCTTTCAGCAATTGGAAAACTGGACCAAGTGCTAGAAATTTCGGAATCCTCGAACGTCAAGCTGTGCAACCATGAGTTACGTTATACTCAACTTTCGTGTCTTGTCCTTGACATGTTTACACTGAAGTTGAATATACATACGCAGCAGGAAAGTGGCAATTTTGATAAATGCTTGATTTATCACATTTCGCAAGTGTTGGGTGCACATTTGAGGCTATCAAAAAGCAAGAAATCAAGTGCACTTCTTTACCTTTCTGGTCCAGCATCACCATGATGCTGTCTCGGTGGGTGTGGCCATAGAAATGTCCTGCGATGACATGACTGTACTCCCTGAAGATGGTGACCAGCCTCTCATTGTCACTCTCTCTTATAGCAGTGATGCCTCTGGCAAATGGCAGGTACCCCACCGGCACATGGGCTATGATGAACACCTACAGCAGAGATGGGTCACCAGTTTTAATCCCATATGGATTTGGATGACCTATTTATTTTTCTGCTCTATTTTCTCTCCTCTTTTCTTGTATTTTTTTCCTTGTACTTTACATTCACATTAAATATAAGGCATTTAGCTGACACAAACAGCGAATCACAATTAGTGTTCTGTTCCGCCCGGGCGAATGGAGCTGAAGCTTTCAGAGTTTCTTCCAATGGCAGAGGGTGGACGGAGTGAAAGATGGAAAAATCACTTCTAATGTGTTTATCCTCTTCAGTAAATCCAAAGACACCAGGGAGGGGGGACAAGAAGCAACATGGTTTATGGGAACACCTCACCACACCTCTAAGTCCCTTAGGTGCTCCTATCAGGGGCTCTTGGCTAAAACTAAAGGGTGATCAGTGTCTTTTGGTATTGCAGCTCTTAGACCGTGGATCTTTTGGCATTTTTAAAAACGTATTAAAAACTCATTTTTACTCTGTGGCCTTTCATTGTGACTGTTTTACCAGATTTTTTGGAAATGTACTTTTTTTTGGCTTGTTTAGATTGTTACACTTTGTGGCAAATTGTTTTGTTTAAAAAAAAAAAAGGAAAAAAATATAGAAAAAAAGTTGACCTAACGTGTCACTTTCATACTGTATTAATCAACCTGTCTTCATCACGGGTTCAGTGCTATTGTGTCATATTTAATGTTATTCTTTCACAGTGGAAAAATTGGCCTTTGAGGCACAAAATAGAGAACAGAAACCAGATTCTGGAAGTCCATTAATTTTCTATAACCAGAGAAATGTCAGCGAGTTTTGACCATGGCATTCTCACTTCCTTATTTATCAGTGCGGGGAAGTTTACAGCAGCTGAGGGCTGAAACTGGCCATTACAACAGCAGTGTGGCAATGTGGTTTGCCTGAATGCACAGTAGAGGTTATACTGCAATTTTATACAAAACTCATGTATCTTTTCAGAAAAATCTATATTTTAGGTTTGAGTATGCAAAAACATACTTAGGTAAATAGTACAAGTTTGTCTGACAATTCTTAGATTAAAAGTTGGTCTGGGGGACTATTGGCTACTTGGGGTTATTTAAGATTAACAGAGAGCATTATGGTGAAACCACTGCTGTGATCGACACTTACAACTACACCCACACCATCAGCATCAGTTTCCACCTCATACAGTCACTGTATGGCAGCTCTCAGTTGCCACAATTCTTGTTCATCTTTCAAGGCTTAGAGCTTTTGTGCTCAATTGAGGCTTCAAGACCCTTATAGTGTTGGTAGCTGATGGTCCATTTAAGACGCCTTACCTTCTCTGAGTGTGAGCAGGGCTTCGGGCTGCAGCCAGCCCTGCCACAGCTTGGCAGCAGCCTGGTAGATAGCATTAGTGGAGGTCTGCATCTGGTCCTAAGAGCAATGGTGGACACTTAAAAACTGAGCAATCTGAAATACACGAACAGTTATCATACAGCGGCACTTTACATGGCAAGAGGTCTTCACAACCTTTTTCATGGAAATACAATCTCATATACAGTGCCAATTATGTAAACTTGTAAATTCTTTATGAAATGCTAAAGCCTTTATAAAAGGCAATCCGATCTCTATTTAAACAGCCTAGTACTGGATGTTAGGGTTAGAACATGAAATTGGTTTGGTTGAGGTGTGGGCTGGATGCAAGAGAGGATCAAGCTGATGGGCTGGTTCTCTCCTGTATCTCCTGTATCCTGCTAGTGCACTCTTCTTTGCTGTGGTATGTTGGGGAGGTGGCATCAAGGCAAAGGATGCCAACAGGATTAATAAACTGATCATATAATAAACTGAGAAGCTCCTTCATCCACCGTCTCATCCAACCCAAGAGCACAAGGGAGCGCTTCAAGCACTCTTTTATGCCAACAGCCATCCAGCTGTACAACACCACCTCCAACATGAACACCTGAGCCTGCACACACACACACACACACACACACACACACCCGAACCTACTCATCTATCCAACCCCACACTTCAACCACTGCCTCTCACAAGACAGTACCTGTGGCCAGTAGTCGTGGTTTCCCAGGGCAGGGTAGACTGTCAGGCTGGGTAAGTGGTTTCTGATGGTCTGGGTCATATTACTGATCACCTGGATCACTGTGTCTGTAGACAGCTCATCTACCGGGACATGGGGTGGACTGTCACTGGGAGAGAGGGAAACTGAGATGCTTTATTAGGCCAGATATAGCCAAATAGTTCAGATTTGCAAGATTGGCATACATGTATAGTTCAGAGACATCGCAAAAATGGCACAGATTAGCCGTGCCTAATTGCAATTTGATTGTATTTTACTGTAATTGTTTCATTCTATTTCTTTACACAATATCTCTCTGCAGCTCTACTGCAGCAGTTGGGGGTTCAACACCAAAATGCTCAAGGGCACCTCGGAAGTAGTTATTATATTCAATGGTATGGTAATTGAATAGTTGCAGCAAGTTGATTGAGGACACCAGCAATGTCCATGTGGGATGCCAACAGGCTGTCTTGTTCCTAAAACTCACACTTTAGCAGTAGCCAGCTGTTGAAGTTGATGAGTCTTATGATTTGGAGCTGAAGAGTGGGTTTGCAATACATCACACAATACAATTAACCATTACAGAGACTAGATTCGAATAGAATATTTTATTCAAGAACACTGTAACAAAAAATGCATTCATATTCTAAACAAAGACAAAGTATTAACAAGGACACGGCAGATTCCAGTGGCATAGGCAAGGGTGATTTGTGGAGAGATGAGGCGAAACATCGTCCATCTTAATAACTACATTTTGGTTGTCAAGAGAAAATTCTGACCAAATCGGCTACTCAACTTATGCTAAGCATTAAGTATGATGGCAAAAATAATATTACAAATTAAGCCCAACAGTCATGAAATCAAGCAAAAATGTGCTTGTTCAGTCACTTTAATCCTCAGCCCTAGGGAGTCTTTTCAAGTTTTAATCCAGGTAGTGGCATGGCATTCTCTTAATCACAACTCATAATAAGCATTATGCATGCCTATAAAAACCCGGCTTATCTGATTAGCTGTAGATTAATAGAGAGCAGTATGGTGGAACCACTTCTATGATCGAAGCTTACCACTAAGATCACAGTTTTTAAATGTCATTATCACAGCCTTTTGAACATCAATTTCCACCTTATACAGAGACTGTATGGCAGCTCTCAGTTGTAGCTGCTTTTCATGGCAGACAATTCTTGCTCATCTTTTAAGGCCTGGAGCTTCAGCGCACAATTGAGGCTTCAAGATTTACAGTAATTCAGTGCTTTCCACTAGTGGATGTCCATTAATTTCCTATGACCAGAGAAAGTCCTCACTTCCTTATTTGTCAGTGCAGGGAAGTTTGCAGCAGCTGAGTGCTGATATATGGCTGGCTACAGCTAACAATCATGGGCTGAAACTGGCCATTGCAACAGCAGTGTGGCAATATGGTTTGCAGCAGTCTGAGTGCAGAGTAGATATATCTATCATCATCATTTCCCAATTTCTACACTCTACCTACCCAGTCCATATGATGAAGTCCAGTGGTGGGGTGACTTGTGCCATGTGTGTGAAGGCTGACTGGATGAGGCGGTAGGGTGAGTCACACAGGAAGTCCCCATACAGGCCAGCCTGGGCAACGGGGACCCCTTTGGAAGAGAAACACACCTTGGTGGGGTCCGGGGCCAAGCGGTAGCTGGGGTCCAGGTGGATGTCCGTGATATGCCAGAACCTTCCTGGGTGGGATGGATGGGTGGACCGATAGATGGTGAATGGATAGATGGATGGATGTAGGGATGTTGAATGGAAAGAGAGGATGAGAGGTTGAGAGTGGGAAAAGGAAAGGTAGTGGAAGGATAGAGAGAGAAGGCAAGAAAACAGTGGAAAAGCAGCATCAATTGCAGATAGATGAAGCTCACTGCAAAGCAGAGTTTACAGTTGGTTACTTAGGAAAAAAAATCATAAAACATAGAAAGAACAGGGAAATAGCTTAAATAATAGGTGATACAATTTCCATTCAAAAATCTGGAAGTTTAATGTTGCCTTGCATTATCGGAAAAGATACATGGCTCATAAAATCTGCCTTCAAGACCTTTTCTGATTCGTTAGGAGCCACTCTTAAATTAGGCATACATCCAATCAACCAAGCAGGACTGACCAGTTAAAATCATGCATAACGGTTTTATTTAATTTTATACAAATTACATGACAATTGGCAGAGCTCCGCACCGAAATACACACAGACATACCGAGCGTAGACGGACAAACTATATGCAAATTTGTGTCCTGGTATGGACCTCGACGCACACAGTCTATTTGACTTGTACACATTTCCTATTCAAAAAGTATATGTAAACAAAAAGAAGCCCAAGGCGACGCCACTGGTGGCGAATGGTGTAAACAAAGTTGATTTTATTGAAATCACGTACTTATTGGTGCATTATATGTATGCCGAATTAACAGATTTTGAATGGATTTTGCCATACCGGTTCTCTGTAACAAAAAGTATCGGGATTCGACTCACCTGTGCTCGGCAGATTAATGCTTTCAAACGCAGCCGCCGACAGCGGAGCCACACCGCAAAACAGCAGCAGGAGACAAGAGAGCTGTAACATGGTCGGAGTGTTTTGAAAACTACAGTGAAATGAATGCAAAACGGAATGATGTCTTTCTCCCATAGACAGCAACATAACATAAACAGGAAGTAAAGTGATCACGTGACTTGAGTGTTTGCTGTTACGATTTGCCAGTTTGTTGCTTTCCATGCATGCTATTACCATGGGAGTCAATTTTGGTATAATAAGCTGTGGCACTGTGGCCATACCTTAACCTAAGTGTTTCCTTTTTAAAGAAACTTTATTTAACATAGTGAAAATTCTATATACAATCAAATGCAAATGGAAGATACATACAGAAACGTGTACACACATATACAAAAACACACCTACACACATATTAAAAGTTAAAAAACAACAATGTTGTATTAGAAAAGAGGAAAGACAAAGGAAGAAACACAAATACATAACTCAACAACTGACATGCATAAATAAGTGTTTATAACAGAAATATATAACACATATATAGCACATATCAAACAAAAGGGGAGCATTCAGAAACAGGTTATATATCTATGTGACACAATTAGATCACTCCACAGAAAGGATTCTCTGATTCACTCCCATGCATACCTGCATTGTTCAGCTGTGGTGAACCTATAAAAGCCCCTCCTGTGTAGACACACTTTGTGTATACATTTTTGTAGTGATTCAATCAGGTCATATAACCACAATTACCTATGTAACCCTTGTTATGAGCTGACGGCCTGCCACCACAGCTAATATGAT
Source organism: Gephyroberyx darwinii (assembly GCA_900660455.1). Taxonomy (NCBI): domain Eukaryota; kingdom Metazoa; phylum Chordata; class Actinopteri; order Trachichthyiformes; family Trachichthyidae; genus Gephyroberyx; species Gephyroberyx darwinii. The sequence continues at coordinate 9,769 of CABFOQ010021760.1, read as the reverse complement.
GTATTAGGAGCCCTGGCTCTCTTCAGGGTATCTATTACACCCTCCTGCAAGCCTAGATCTGACCATTGGCACCATTCAGGCGCAAAGCCCAGAGGTTGAGTCACCAAGGTTCTGGATGATGCCCAGAACCATGTACCAAACTGCTGTTGCAGGCCAGGAGGTCTCAATGGCTTAGGCTGTGCCCGGCCAACTTGGTCCTGTCCAGCACAGCTGAGATCAGTTTCTACCCAGAAGCCATCAGGCTACTGAACTGCTGACAATAAGACTTGCACACACACCATACCCCCCCCACGTGCACGTGGCTGCCGGGTAGGTCAATGTTCCACGTGCCTCTCGAGTGACGGTAGGTTTGACTCCACTGTCAGCCAGTCCTGAGAGGAGGGGCACGTGGGCAAGACTGGGGCATGAAATGCATCAGAATCATCTGGTCTTTCCTGACCTTAAACGTCTGCTGTAGAATAGCATCCACTCCCAGGCCAAAGGTAAATCTTGGGGAGCTAGGGGTGAACTACGATTATTCATCCAAACTTGACAACGAGAGCATATAAAATGTCATGTTGACAAAGCCATGAATCAGCGAGATGCTGAGAGCTCGCAAGACAGCAGACAGCTCGCATAAACTAGAAGCTATCTAGTTGTCTTTGTGAAATAGCCAATGAATACATTAGAGATTAGATAGAGTTATGTTGTCTCTTGTGTAGCATTGTAATGGCACCGACTTGATATTTTTTCTACAAAATTGTCAAACTAATTTGCAAAGAAAACAAATCCTCAGTGAAAGAGATCAATAAAGACATAAGAAACAAGTTTTGTTGGTCATCGTTAGGAAAAACAAAACTTTCAAGGTAAAAATCAGGAAAAACACAGAGGAGGTAGTCGAAAAGTTGAGAGACTACATAGTGAAGTGCGACGTCCCAGGCACAGCACAGTGCACGTACTGCAATTATGGTTGATGGTTGATGGGCAACGATGGTTGGCTCATCAGAGAGCACAGAAAAGAGAATCTGATAGCACTGGTAGCCAAACGTAAAAAGACTGTCACAAAATGAGCCTTTCATTGACTATATTGACATATTGATATTGTTTGAATTTTGTGAACACTGGTTCCTGTATAGCGACACTTGTTTCATTTAGTTCAGTAGTTTTAAGTCAGATGAGGCATGTGTACTTAGAACCTGTACAGTGCAACTAACTTAGATGGAGATGGAACAGTATGAAAGGACTAGATGTTAAAACAATTTTCAGTTAATGTGCCAGTAACATTGATCATCACAGGAAATAGATGATACCTTGGCCTGAAGAAACTTGGATATTGGTAACTATTGCATGTAAATGACGTGTGTGTATATATATAAACCTTATTTTTCTTAGAATTTTAGGTGATTGTTCATGTTTCTAAGCTCATTTTAGGCACCGCCCTGGACCCGGCTGGTGGCTTGCAAAAATTTTAGCTGAAATCAAAATTTCTCATTCTCATCCCTGCAACTTGGCATAGCATCTCTAATTAATAATGATAAACTAATCTAAGATCAGCCTACACATATTCCTATTTATGCAATCCTGATCATCGGTATATTACATAAATTCACCTTGACTTTGGTCTTTTCCAATGGGAAAGGCATAGGATGGTTACTTTGTGATGAAATGTTGGTGGTGCGTTGGTTGGACTTGTGGAGGGACTAATTCTTTGGATTGAAATTGACTGTTGCTTTCTGGTTCTGTGCGTGCTGGATTGGTGTATTGTGTTGAGTTTTAGCTCTGGTGTAAGATTGCTTTCTTTGTGAATATTTTATCAGGGCCCCCCAGCATTCATTAATCATTATTTGTGTTGTTAACTTTTTACAGCCTTTTGTCTCATCTTTACTAAGGTTGTCAATGATCCTGGGGGACTGCAGATCAAAATGCAGTAATAATGTTAAATATTTATAGAAACGGAAAACTACTCTGTCAGTAACGAAAACCTACCCAAAGCTTGGCTGCTTACTGTTTTAGTCGATCTAGATAAAGAATTTAGGAAAGCGTCAGTCAACAATCGTTCAAATATTAAATTGGAGAAGCCTACTTTCCTAAGAAAATGAGTGTTGTAGCAGGAGGAGTTAAGGTAGATAGAGCCTTGGTCAGCCTTGGTTAGCCAGTTATTTATTGATTGTTTTCTTCAGTTAGGGCAGCTCATCGTTACCCATCCTCAGTATCCATTAGGTGTCCATTAGTCACCATGTTACCCTGGTTACCTTCCAAACAAACACTGCAAGAAGGCAGATCAGTGCGCAAAGCAGTGAACTGGGCTTGTGATTGGGAAATAGCCTATGTAACAGTTACTGTAGCCTACATTGCTTTCTGAATAAAACGTTATTGCTTGGGGTTTTGCCAGGGCAAGTCTGATCAAGTCACTGCTGTCAAGGCTCAAGTCAAGTCTTTAGCATTAACGTTGCAAGTAAATAGAGTCTCACAGCAGATGAGTCCAAGTCAAGTCGCAAGTTCTGATTTTCCAGACTCGAGTCCAAGTCTCAAGTCTCCAGCTCTGGAAATCACTGTATGACATAGGCGCTGAACTGCTGGATCTGTACATCAGAGGCTATTAAAACCTACAACGAGCTAAAGCAATTGAACAGCAAGCACATTTGATCCAAACATTGGCTGCTAATAGAGTTACTAAACAATAAGCATATAGGATTTTTTTTAATAGAACAATCTACAGCACCTGGTATCACTCTACATGACACTGAAATCAAGTGTCTGCTATATGCAGTTGACGTGGTGCTGCTGTCTCCTACCAAGGAGGAGCTTCAGCAGCATCTAGATCATCTGCACAGGTTCTGTCACACCTGGGCCTTGACAGTGAACCTAAAGAATACCAACATAATGATATTTTTTTTTTTTTAAAGTCTGGGAATCAGGATCACAAATATAAATTGGACACAGTTGAATTGGAACACACAAAAAACACATATTTAGGCCTAAATATCAGCTCCACTGGCAGTTTCCACGTGGTTGTGACCTGAGAGACAAAGCAAGAATAGCTTTCTATGTAATTAAAAGAAACATCAAACTAAACATTCCTATTAAAATTTGGTTAAAATTTCAGTCAGTCATAGAACCCATTGCTCTATATGGCAGTGAAGTTTGGGGTCCGCTAAGCAAATATCAAACATTTCCAAATTGGGACACTACATGTGGAATTTGGTAAAAGTATATTACACCTTCAACGGAAAACTCCAAATAATGCCTGCCAAGCAAAATCAGGCTCATATCCCCTCCAAATTAAAATTGAAAAAAGAGCCATCATATTCTACAACCATTTAAAAACAAGCGACCCCCAAACGTTACACCACAAAGCACTAAGAGGTCTCCTCAGCCAGCTGGTCCTGAGGCTCAGTTCCCTGACCTCTACTGGTACCAACCCTACAGAGTCTCAGGTCAGCCCTCAGACAATCTGGCCCAACCAAATTATAACAAGACAAAAAGATATCACCTATTGGAAAGACACCAAAAATGGATTATTTGGCCGTAAACCGACAGTACACAGTGGCAGAATAACTGACCACTGTGACTGATCAGAAATTGAGAAAAACATTGACTAGGTACAGACTCAGCAGACACAGCCTGACCCTGGAGACTGGATGCCATAGGGATACTTTGCTACCCACTGAGGACTGGCTGTGCTCAGGAAAGTGGATTCATGTCACCTGGATACACCTTGTGTATGCGTTTTGCTTTGTGCAACCTTGCATCTCTATAAATTGCTAAGCACCCTCGCTGAATAATCAAGCACCCCCTCTGGCACCGCGTACCATATTTGTAGGCTACAAAAACCTCAAGGTATTCTTCCCGATGGAATAACGTTAGGTACAGGGTTCAACAATAAGCAGTGCCCGATGGCCCGGGGCCACTAAGAGGTTGACTCGGGTGATAAGCATGATCTTTGCCTCTCTGCTCTGTCAATGGCCCACATTCCTTTCTGTTGCAAGGAATCTGACCAAACAGATTTGACACCACCTCAGCATGAGGGACTAGTGTGGAGTGGACATGGCGGTGGGAACTTCAAACTACGAGACGAAAAGGAAAAGACATTTTCTGTCATGCTGGAAGCAACTGTTTTGGGTGGAAAATAAGAAAAAACAATTCGCGCAGTGTTTTGCAAAGTGTGTTGGCAATTTTGAATAAAGCAGATCAAGGAGGGCCATTTTATAAAGTAACCACAAATTCTTGTTAACGTTCCCTCAATGCCATGATAACAACAGACAGCATCCAGCCTGTGTGCTTGCAAAGCAAGTTGCTGACAACCCATCGTGAGGCCCATTTAATTTATTAGCAAGGCGGAGCGAATGAAGAGACGTTGGGACACTGGGTGGGACGACTCGGCGCTACGGGGTACATTTTTGAACGGTCTGAATGAACATTTGCAGGATGAAATAGCCACTAGTGATGAACCCCCTAATTTTAAATCCCTTGTTTCCCTAGCTATTAGGCTAATCTGCGGGGGCGGCGCAGGCAAAAAGCGGTTCATCTCCCCTCACTCCACTCTTCCACTACATGCTAGGGTAGAAACCCCTCCATCTTCCACAGGCCTAGCTCCATCCTCTGCGACTTCCTCTGACGTGGAGCCCATGCAGCTAGGTAGAGCCCGCCTGTCTCCTGCTGAGCGGCTCTGTAGGATGGGGCGGGTGAGTGCCTTTACTGTGCGGAGACCGGTCATTTCTTAGCCACTTGCCCTGTCCGGCCAAAAGACAGGGCTCACCAGTAGCTGTGGGGGTGCTGGTGAGCCAAATGTCTACTTCTACATGTACTTCTACATATTTAGTTTATTTACATGTGAGTACTGCCAATGTTAAACTAGCTATGAGTAGCTATAGTGTTTCCTATTGTAATAGCTATTTGATAGCTTTCCTGCTGCAAGTATGTCATTATTTACAGGATATTTACAAGTTATGTACAGCTATTTACATATCACTTGAATGTGGTACTTGTATGTTATAACTTTGTAGCTCTCATTTACATCATTTTATGTGTGTGGACTTATGATGTTGTTTAACTAGCATCCAGTAATTGGTGCTATCTTTATGTATCATTTCAGTTAACAAAAATCCTTTCATGAGAATGACGACAACAGTAAAGAGCATTCAACTTTACTCCAGCCTCCGACTTTCTCTTGAAGCCTGTTAGCTATCTGTCAATTTGTGTACAGACACACACATTGGGGACAGAATAGTAAAAAAGCGTCTTCACGGCGGGCACTACAGCATCAGGAAAAATAAAGTACTGTGCAAGCACACCTCCCCCACGCACACAAAAGCCTCCATACCCACCTCTTCTCATACATCTTTGGAGGACCGCAATTCATGATGTCGCATACTAGTGAAACTGGATTGGAACAATTGTCCATCACTGATGGTGGTGTCACAGAACAGGACCCTGCACATGAAGCAAGATCACAACATTCCACCTCATCCACCTTGTCTAAATCCTCTTCAGCTAGCAGGGCCGGAGCCAGGGCTCGCACGAAAGTCAAAGCTGAGCGTGCATGCGCCACTTTCGTTCAGCGGGAAGCTGATTTAAAGATAGAAGAGGCCCGTCTAGCAGCTGAGTTATCAACATTGGAGCACGAGAAAGAGGTAGCAGTAGCCTTAGCAGAAGCTGAAGTTCTCGAGGCAGCAGCAGAGATGGAAGGTAGAGAGCGCAATAGGAGTCACTGCGATACAGCTCACGTCGCCATTCAGTGCACCCGCGACTATGTCGAACACCACTCCCAGCTACATCTTAGTGATCCAGAGCCCCCGGTACTTGAACCATATACGCCATCTCTATTGCCGCCCATCAAACCCGATGTCTAATCAGATATACAGGAGCATGCCCCTGGTCTTGACAGCCCAGCTTCTCACTTCTTACACAAGAACAATGCAGCACAGTAGCCTGAGAGGGCAACGCGCTACGAGGGACAACGACAACCACGAGGCACAGCAACCTGAAAGGCCAAAACCAGCAGTTCATCACCACCCCCTTGCTCACCTCCCCTCTGCTCAGCCACACTCCTTTAACAGAGCCTCATTGCAACCGCATACTGATGACAGGACCGGTATGAGTGAAATCGCAAGGTACTTGGTACGTCGAGAGCTTGTGAATTCTGGCCTCATCAAGTTCAACAATCGCCCTGAAGATTATTAGGCGTGGAAGTCCTCATTCCTCAATGCCACCGGAGGAATAAACTTAACCGCCAGCGAGGAGCTTGACCTCTTAACAAAGTGGTTAGGATGTCAGTCTTCGGAGCACGTCGTAAGGGTCCGTTCTGTACATGTTGCCAGCCCTGCCACAGGCTTAAGAATGGCCTGGGATCGCCTTGAGGAGTGCTATGGCTCCCCTGAAGTGATCGAGAGAGCTCTCTTTGAGAGAACTTTCCTAAAATCAATCACCAGGACGCCTTAAAGCTCAGGGAGCTAGGAGATCTGCTAAGGGAGTTAGAGTCTGCCAAATCTGAGGGTCACTTGCCTGGACTCTTGTACTTGGACACCGCCAGGGGTGTCAACCCTATCGTTGAGAAGTTGCCACACGGTCTGCAAGAGAGGTAGTTAGCTCAAGGCTCTCAGTACAAAGAGCAGCACAGGGTTTCTTTTCCTCCATTTGCATTCTTCACAAACTTCATATGTAATGAAGCACGCAGAAGAAACAACCCTACCTTCACTCTCTCAACAGTCCCTACAGCTCCATTGAACAGTTCCTACAGGTTCTCTACGGGTCCATCGAAGCCTGAACGAGTGGAAAGGAGATCAGGATATGTCAAAAGTCACATCTCTGCTCACAAGACTGAAGTCTCATCGCATCAATCAGCTTCTTAGTCAGACAGTTCAAGTGGGAAGCTGGGTGACATTGACAGACAATGCCCTATCCACCAAAAACCCCATCTTCTAAAAAAGTGTAGAGGTTTTCGGAGCAAGCCACTTGAAGAGCGCATGGCCTTTCTTAAAGAGAATGGTATCTGCTTTAGGTGTTGCTCTTCTACTACTCATCTGGCAAAGAACTGTAGGGCAGCTTTGAAGTGCAGGGAATGTGAGAGTAACGGTCACATTGCAGTGCTTCACCCTGGAGCCCCTCCATGGAACATGAGAGACCCCTCCTCAGAGCATGGCGGGGAGGGTGAAGGAGAGACACCTCAGCCAGCAGTCACCTCCAGGTGCACAGAAGTCTGTGACAAAGGTAAGGAGCCTAGATCCTGTTCTGCCTGGTGAAGATCTATCCCAAGGCACGCCCAGACAAAGCCACTAAGGTCTGTGTTATTCTGGACGACCAGAGCAACAGGTCACTGGCCAGGTCCGAATTCTTCAACCTTCCAAATTAGAGGGCCAGACTCGCCATACACTCTCCGCACGTGTGCAGGAGTCACAGAAACATCCACAGGGTTCATGGCAGAGTTATTGGAAGGAACGACAAGTGTGATGCTCCCCACACTTATCGAGTGCAATCACATGCCAGATGACCGGTCGGAGATTCCAACTCCAGTGGCTGCACAGCACCACACTCACCTGAAGCACATCACTCACAGAATACCACACCTAGATCCAGAGGCCCAGATACTCCTACTTCTGGGATGCGACATCCTTCAGATTCACAAAGTCAGAGAGAAATGCAATGGTCCTCACAGCGCCCCCTATGCCCAAAGACTAGACCTTGGCTGGGTTGTTATAAGTGACGTCTGCTTGGGCTCAGCCCACAAGCCAGGGGCTGTGGCTTCCTTCCGGACTAACGTGCTTGAAAATGGACGTCCGTCTCTCCTCACTCCATGCCCCAATCGTCTTCAAGTCAAGGAGAAGTTTAGCACCAAAGCACAGCACTGCACCTCTCCTCACAGCCTTGCACATGACACTCCAGTCCCTGATGACTGCAGCCTCGGCAGCACAATCTTTGAGAGAACCAAGGATGATGACAATGTGGGTCTTCGAAGACAGGCTTTTCCTAGGGCTCATGGACAAAGAGATGTTTATGGATGACACCAACAGCTGGGTGGCGCCCTTTCCATTTCGATCCCCTCGGTGACGGCTCCCAAACAATCGAGAACAGGCTCTCAGTCGCCTTACCTCTCTCCGCTGTACCCTAGAAAGCCTGAGATGAAAACTCACTTTGTGAACTTCATGCAAAAGGTCTTCGATCACGACCAGGTCAAGTTAGCTCCACCGCTGCTAGAGGGAGAAGAACGATGGTACTTAGCCATCTTTGGCGTGTACCACCCTCAAAAGCCAAACCAGATCAGAGTCGTCTTTGACTCCAGTGCTCAGCATCACGGCATCTCCCTGAATGATGTGCTACTTACCAGCCCAGATCTGAACAACAGCTTACTCGGAGTCTTGCTGCGCTTCCGAAGAGAAACAGTGGCTGTGATAGCAGACATCGAGCAGATGTTTCACAGCTTCACTGTCAGAGAAGACAACTGAGACTTCCTTCGGTTCCTATGGTTCAAAGACAACGAACCCAGCAAGGAGATAATTGAGTACAGAATGAAAGTCCATGTATTTGGCAACAGCACGTCACTGGCAGTAGCCATCTATGGTCTTTGTCGTGCAGCACAACATGGAGCAAGCAAATATGGCATGGATGCCAAACACTTTGTAGAGCATGACTTCTACATCAACGATGGCCTCAAGTCACTCCCATCAGCTGCTGAAGCCATCGACTTGTTGAAAAGGACACAGGAGATGCTTGCCGTCTCCAACTTCCCGGCTCCATAAGATAGCACTGACCACTCTGACATCTTGGAGGCCTTCCAGCCAGAAGACCATGCGAAGGGTCTGCAGAACCTGGACTTCGATGACAACTCAGCCCTCATCCAACGTAGCTTAGGGCTCAGCTGGGATCTCAAACATGACATCTTCACCTTCAGAGTGGTGGCTACAGATAAGCCCTTCACCCATAGAGGTGTTCTAGCCACAGTGAACTGGTGAACTGGTGAACTGGTGAACTGGCACTGGCACTGGCACTGGCACTGGTTCAGCCCCTGGGGCTGAACCAGGGGCTGGGGCTGTTCTCTCCCAACGCTCTGGCTCGGATCAGAAGCTCCACCCCTGTGCCTTCCTATCCCGTCGACTATCCCCCACCGAACACAACTACAGTACCTTGCAAAAGTATTCACCCGCCTTGGCTTTTTTCCTATTTCGTTGCCTTACAACCTGGAATTAAAAATGGATTTTTACGATTAAATCCATTAGTATCAATTGATTTACACAACATGCCTACCACTTTGAAATCACAGCACAGATTCTCAATTGGATTGAGGTCTGGGCTTTGACTAGGCCATTCCAAGACATAAATGTAAATGTTTCCCCTTAAACCACTCGAGTGTTGCTTTAGCAGTATGCTTAGGGTCGTTGTCCTGCTGGAAGGTGAACCTCCGTCCCAGTCTCAAATCTCTGGAAGACTGGAACAGGTTTTCCTCAAGAATTTCTCTGTATTTAGCGCCATCTCCAGGTGTGGAGATGGCTTTTGTCAAGCCCTTGGAGGCTCGGTGAGTCTCTCCTCTGGCTTCCATCCCCAGACTAACGGCCAAACTGAACGAGCCAATCAGGATCTAGAGTCTGCTCTCCGCTGTGTCACCGCCCGTAACCCCACCTCCTGGAGCTCTCAGCTACCTTGGGTCGAGTACGCCCACAACTCCCTGACCAACGCAGCCACGGGGATGACACCATTTGAAGCTTCCCTAGGCTACCAACCTCCCCTGTTTCCAGCCCAGGAGGAGGAGATTGTGGTGCTGTCAGTCCAGAACTACCTTTGCCATTGCTGCCGGATC
>CABFOQ010021759.1:0-11628 GCA_900660455.1 Gephyroberyx darwinii | reverse complement strand
CATCATGAAATCAGAAGGTTACCAAGGCATTTTGGAATTGTGCTACCCAGTGTCAATCAAAGGTTGGGTCAAGGGTCCTCCAGCAGGGCAATGGCCCAAAAACACACATTCAAAAGCACCCAGGAATCGTTCAAGAGAAAATGTAGGACTGTTCTGGAGTGGCCAGCAATGAGTCCTGATCTCGATTCCATTAGGAACAATTATGGCAAGACCTGAAGAAGATTTTCAAAAGAATCCTTCAAATATTGAAGAACTGGAGCGGGTTGCAATTGAATAGTGTGAGAAACTGCCAGCAGAAAGGTGCAGGAAGCTTATTGATGCTTCCAACTAAGTATTAGAAAAGGGCACCAATAATCATGACCATAGACACATTCCAATTTTAAAGCCATATGTTGCTTTTTTTGTATTCTTATAGTTTGATCATGTGCTGATAAATGAAACAGATAAACGTGTGAAGACTGAAAGTTGTTTAAATTTCCAATTATCTCAGAATATATTGTACATTATGTGCATTAACTTCAAGGGTGGCAATAATCTTGGCCAGAGCTGTATACTGTATACGACTTCCAACTGAGCCACCAGCATGCCCTAGGTGTTTATTTTCTATTGGTCTGGATACATTTATTTCAAGTATTTTCTGTGACAACAGCATTTTGGTCATCAGCAAGTTAAGCCTAGGTCAGACTACAAGACTTGTTCAAGTCTTGCCCGACAAGGAAAGTACAGACTAAACGACCGGTCTGCTCGCCATCCCACTGGAAAGATGTTCACACTACGCAACAGGACAAAGACGGAATCACACACATTAAGAGGGATCATTCAAAAGCATTTTCCCAATAATCTAGAAAGTTCCACTGTAAATACAATCACTAAATAGGTGTTCCATCATTTCTTGCTCTATGGTACAGAAACTAGTTTACATTTACATTACAAATTCTCTTCCAGTTCATTCTCTTTTTCTACCCCTTTGCCTCCAAGCCCCAACTCAAACTAAGGGTAGGGATGGTCCGGTTGGGCTTAGACTCAGCATTAAAATCGTTAAGTTTGACCTAGGCTTTAGCTACCTAGCTAGGCTCACAAGCAAGCCATCCAGCTGAACACCTAGTCCATCCTGCCATTGAAAAGAGTAAAAGGACTAACACACCAAATTCTAAAAAGGTGGCAGACATCAATTTCCAGTCGGTTCATTTGTTTTCATGACACAGAAGTAGGGGTGGGCGGTATAACAGTATTCACGGTACACCGGAAGTAATTGTTGCTGTGATACGGATTTGACCATACCATTCATACCACATTTTTCATGACTACACATTGTTTTCACTGTAACACGCAAGGGTTAACTAAACATGTTGGTTCAGGAAGAGCAGAGAGGAAAATGGTGGGCAGCGACAAAGAAGCAAGTGCGCCAGTTACAAATGAGGAAGAGGACTTGGTTTGAAAGAAAGGTGGCGCTTCTACCATTTGGACATGGTTATTATATAAAAAGTCTGACAAAGAGTAAAAAACTCTTTACCAAATAACTATATCCTTTATATATGTTTACCTGTTGCCTGTTGGCTACAGGCCAGTCAGAGCTTGAGGCAGGGATGTGTTCGGGGGGGTTTATGGGCGTAAGCTGGGGGCTGTGGAGCTTGGCTCTGAAAAAAACGTGTTATTTTGGGCTGTTTTTTATCATCCATTTCGGCTTGAAATGGTAATGGTAAACGCGCATTTTTGCACTTTTAGCGCTATATAGGGTGAGATTGACTAAAATAACGTAAATGTAGATGAAAAGTGATGCAGTGAAAGTAAATGCAGCTATGTAGTTACAATATTTATTTTAAGGTTATTTAATTGTAAGGTTATTGCTCACATAGACATGCTGACGTTAAAGTTCAAATGAAAATTATGAAACAATGTGGGTTAAGTTACCTGGGCATACTGTTCCCAAAAATATTGCTCGCCTTTACTCGCAGCATTTTGCCTGCACATGTCACTAATAACCACTGTATTCACTCTGGAACACAGTTTGGTCACAATGACGTGAATGAATAAAATAAAATATTAACTTTGGGGCAATTTCTCTGCCAAGGTGGCCAACAATTCTTGCTAATGTGTCCCACTGTGGGAAACCCTGTTGTGATATATGCCGTTACCGTCTGCAATGAAAAATATATTGTGATGCTGCCCCGTATATGCATCACAATATGCTGCCCAGCCATACACAGAAGTAATGGAACCAACAAATAATCTCCTTCCAGATGTAATAATTAAAGACTGTTATTAATCTTACCAAATTCAAAATCACTTGTCTGCCATAGAGAATAATCTGGGAGTCAAAATGCCTCTGGAAACCATCCATCTAGAAATTAAAAAAATAATGAAGAGAAAAACTGTAGTTAATGAAAGGGAAATGAGAAACTTAATGAGAATACAAATACAAAGATTGACTTAATTTTGTTGAAGGTAAGTATAAAAACATCTTACATGATTGACTGTTTTGCTAATCTGCGGTTTTGGTTTGTACTTCAGATTGGGCCTTTGGGACCAGTAGAAGGGGATCGAGCCTCGGGTCTGTGAATAATTAAAAAATGGAATCAAACCTAATAAATACCCATTTACTGCATGCATACATTACTGTCATTCACCCATTCAACCATTATCTACACTATATATATAGTTACACCTCCCAGAAAACATCAAACTTTCATAAGAGGACTTATGGGGAAAAAAAAGAGTATTATGGAAAACTACCAGCATTTAGGGTGTGTGACATAACTTATTGACATACAGTGCTGATCCTGCAGGTTTAGACCACTGACTCTGAAGGGCGGTACTATATTACACATCTACCAAAAGGGGCCCTAGTTCTCTCTTGACCATAAATGTGGTCTGCTGTGCTCCATTCAAAGTCGCAAGAGGGGAATTCCCTTCTGGTAGGTCATAATTACAACAACTGTGTGTTCCAGTGGTCCAACTCAGAAAAAAACAGGGGAGAAACATGGACGGCCATGAGATTTAATTTGCCCAACATAGATTACTGTTCCCAATGTAACGCCTTATGTCATGTCAATGATATTTGGCAAAGTTAGGTAGTTAGGTAGCATAGACCATTAGCAACTGTATGTGCAACTTACTGTATTCATACATTTCAAATCATGCAATTCTGAAAATATATAAGTGTATTTTCAGGATTATAAACATATAAAAAGTAATGCTGTGTAGCGTTTCCCGTGTATGCTGCCATGTTGACATGACATCCGATAACTGAATCTCTGAACTGTTGGAAGGAAGTTGAAATTTCTGACTTTCTTTCATGTCTCTGGAATGCAACATTAGTATTTTGGCTCACCTGTACAAATGAGGCCTTACTGCTGTTGTACTGCACTATCTGCTCTGTTTCCACAAAGTTAGCAGCATGGCCTTCTGAATCAATGCCTGGAGACAAAAACACTATTTTACAATTTGGCTTTATCTAGCAGCTAAAAAGCCTCACTGATGTAGATAGTTTGCTCATATGCGGCTAATACGTGAATAGTAGCATTACCTCGGACATAGTAGCGGACACCGGCTCTGAAACAGCTCCTCCTCGAGATAATATTCCATTCAAAGACCTTTCCATTGATGCAGCATGACTTCATGGTGATGACTGGTCGACATGCGAGTTAAGGAATCAAAAGTAGTGAAGTGGAACAGGCAGGATACTATGCTATAGACTGCTGCTAGACTTTTTTACATTTCATGGGCACTTCATAATAATTTTTGTCAATGATAAAAACAATACTTTTTACACCAATATTATACACGTGGAATAATTTAGCAGTCATAAATATAAAAATAAACCCATAAAAGTACAGAGAGGAACGATGTCTATTAAAGGAAGGAGGAAATAAACCTGGCATGATGTCAAATCATATTTATAGTAAGATAACATGGAGGTAAAATGATTTGCAGGTGGACTATTTTTCAACAGAATGCTGACAATAAATAAATCCAAGGCAGTGAAAAATGTATTCTGTCTTCAGTCTGTCTACATTCTCTATTTTCACCAGCAAAACCTTCATTTAACTAAATTCTACAGCATCTATTTAACATTCTGCACATTGGAAGGATAGCAGTGGTCGCTGCACTACATTCACCACTCCTATTAGTCTATGACGCTCTCTAGTGGCTCGGGAAGAAAACCCAGCCTTTAATACTGCAGCTCAGTGTGATATCGCCTTATGGATTAAGCAGGAAACGTGACAATTGTGGCCAAAGAAAGAAAATAACAATGTAGGAAAAAAGGTCCACAGGACAATTGAAAGAAATGGCATCAATCCATATCCACAGTTTTAACACAAACACAAAAGAGGACAGACTTAAGTAATGTTATCAGTGCAATTTCACCAACACAAGGTTTTGCACTGGGAACCCAAGATGTGAACATGATAAGACAGATCTCGGACTCATTCACTTCAATAATACTTTCCTTCTTATGAGGTGAAAAATGATTAGCAGTGCCAGTCAGAACAGAATAGCAGTACATTACATTACATTACATTACATTACTGTCATTTAGCAGATGCTTTTATCCAAAGCGACTTACAATAAGTGCATTCAACATAGGTAGGCAAGAGAACTACTAGTCACCAGAAATCATAAGTGCATTTCCTTCCTAAACGAGCATCTAAGAGCATAACCAGTGCTAAGGTAAAAGTGCAGTAAATTAGCTACCTACTTTTTAAATAAACAAATGAGACAAAATAAGTAAATCAACTAAACAAGCGCTAATAAACAAGAGCCCAGGCAAATAAGTGAAGATAAATAGGCAAGTGCTAAGAGGAAGGGTCAGGGTAGTGTTTCCTGAAAAGGTGAGTTTTCAGCCTGCGGCAGAAGATGGGCAGTAGGAAAGGATACAGCCGTGAACAACTGGATAAACAAACTTGTGTAACTGCAGGAAGAGACCAGTGTTCCATGATGAATTGCTTTATCGTGTTGCTGCATTATTATGAATTTTTTATACCACTGTCATGAAATCAAATGTTTCTGTTCACCTCTGGCTGTGCAATGAATTCCCTCAGGAGATGACCATTCCAGACAAACCGTTGATCTGCCTAGAAGTAGAATTATCCTCTGTTAATACACAAGTCTTATATAAAGAGTTCAAATAAAAAATACTATAGTCAGAGTAAAAAATTACAGCCACCAGCCAAATGATTGTAAAGTTGGTCTGAGGCTGGTAGGTTTAATAATCTACCAGGTAACTAGTAATCGTCTGGAAATTCCAAAACACTGTACTTTGGAACGTTGGTATATTTAGGAATCCATCAAACACTGTGGTCGATGGGTAAAAAAAAAAGCTAGTTTACTACCTGACTGTAGCACTAGTCTTTCAAAAGTTTTCAACTGAACAATCATAGTTTGAAAAACTAGTAGTACAGTGATAAAACGAGCAATACATCTAGTTAATTATTATTATTACCATTGTGTCCATTGAGTAAATCCCTCTGTCGCTAGTTTTCACTGCAGTTGCATTGGAAAATAGATATTCACATTTCTCTATAATTTAAACTGATAATGGAAGCGTTTGGCTAGCAAGTAGAAGATACATTTCAAGTTCCTTGGTTTCCTGATAAGGTCAGTTGTCATTTCAGAACATAAGTTTGCTTGATTTGGGTTTCCATATTGTTTGTTGGACTTCGTTGTAAGTGGGCTGAATCCTTTGTTGGGGATGTCATGTTAATGTAGCAGGTAGGGATGTGCAAGTCTATTTTTTCATGGTCAAGTTGACTAGTCGGTGTACACAAGGTTATTGGACTATGGGCAAAATAACTAATGTTAACCATAAAAAACAAGCATGAACTGGCATTTTGACTTCTGTTTTGATTTATTTAGTCTTGATAATATCAAGAGAAAAAGAAGATTAAAAGAATGCTACACATGGCACGGCAGAAACAACCACTACCACTTAACCTGTGAACAAGTGGGCCTTTAGCTCTAAACCCAAAGGTGATAATTAACAGCAATGTTTCCCTTAGTTCAGAACTTTATTTGTGGTAGTAGGGCATCCCTTTTCTACTTTTCAATGCTCATCTGAGGGAATCTCCACTCGTTGATGACTTGTTGAATATATAGACTACACTAGCAGCAGGTGTAATGTCACTTTGTGGATGGTAACATCCCAAGTTCAATACTGGACATAAAACAGTTAAAAATTACCTTCCGTTGTCGAGTCGACATCAGGTTTTTGCAAAAAATTACAAAGTACAAAAAAATACCAACAATAATAATACAAAGATCGACGCACATCCTCATGACAACTAGTCGTTTGTTTTGGCACATCCCTGGTAGCAGGCCTAGATAAGTGTATGTTAGCAGTAGTAGTTGTAGTAGTGAGCAATCACTGGTGATTTGATTTCATCACATAATCACAGCTGGCAAGCATATAACTAGAGTCATGATAGCTTTCATGTGTTAATCTTGTTTTAATTATTCTTCATTTGCTCTTTCTATTTTATTCTTTTTTTCACATGTCATTTCACATTTTATTTCATCTTTGTGACTTTGTGTAAATGAAGGCTATTCCCTCACCCTCTCCAGCAGGCTCATCTCTTGAAACTCGGGGCTGGTGTTGGCCAGGCGCTGCAGGGTGTGGGTCAGGTCGTAGTCTGTGGCGAAGTAGAAGCCATCTGTATGAAGCACGTTGTTCATCATGGACAGGAAAGCCTTGTTGTCTTGCATCTAAGAGGAGAAAGGAGAGATTAAGACACTGACTGGAGAAGGGTGGTCATATGTAGTGGTCAGTATGTAATATTATGCCCCTTGTAGTCGTGTAGGGTCGTAACAGTTGTATAAAGTGTATAAAGTTGTATAAAGTTGTATAAAGTGTTAACAAGTGGTATAATTGGAAATATATGGGAGGAAAAGGCAAAAAAAAAGAGAGAGATCAGCACTAGAATGTTAAATTTAACTAGTCAGTAAACCATGTATTCAAACAAATATTGTATTGCATATTTTGTAGCAGCCTAGTGACACAATGCTGGTTGAAAGCACATTTTGTTCCGCTTTCAAGTCTCTTGTTCTCTGCTCTCCTCTATTCAGACTAGGTTACAACACCAATATATTGAGTAGATATTGGACTTCTATTAAAAACCGGATATCAGCCAGTCAGACTCATCCACCTCTGATATGGAGGATCCTCCTTGACCACAGCTACATAAAAACAGTCTGTAAAATCTGCAATGACATTTTATTTTCTTCACATTTTATTTATGTAAAGAAATGGGGGATTTTTTTTTTTGCAAGAAAATTACCGTGAAAATTAAGGTCTCAAAATGTCTCTAGACTCATAGCATGCATACCTCTGTTGTAACAAGAAAGCCTTGTAGTAGAATCTCTAATTGCCGTACAGTCAGGAGCCATAATGGTAACAGGTGGATGGCCTACCTGGTTGTCTGTCAGGTGTAACACTGTCTTCTTATAAGAGATCACATCGAAGTCCAGGGCCTTCCACACAGTGTGGCCCAGCAGATCGCCCACCTTCTTCTTCTTTGTAATAACAACCAGGTACATGCCTGACAAAACAGTTGATGTACTTGCCAGACTGGTATGCATAATGCTGCTTTATCAGGAATAACAGCACAATCATGTATTGACAGCTTGTTAAGATTTTCAGATTGGTTACTTTATAATTCACTGTTCCTGGGTAATGTTCCCTCTAAGCCAGTGGGGTCTAGTTTTGTGCCATGGAAGGCCAGGTTTTCATGCCAACCAAAGACTACAGCAGCAGATTTCACTGACTGGCAGAGAAGAGGAACTCATCAGCATTGATGTTTCCCTGTGCAGAGAATTGCCTTCTTAACCCAGTTAGCCAGTAACCTGGCTTTGGGTCGACACATATAAACATCATAACTGGGTTAGAATAACCTGGTAAGCTCAAACTCCAATTATGAAAATCCTGGTTAAGGTGCCTAGCTCACTCCCATAGTAAACAGGTTGCTATGGCATAGAAACATTTTACTGCTTTCACTCTGGGTTTGCTGACTTGCAGAGCATCATGGGTACATTTTGATGTCAACAACAAACATTGATTACTATTACTATTGGTATCATAATTTCTTTCCCCTGTATAGATGTGACTGGGTAAAAAGAACAGAAAATTCTGATGCGTCATGATTTTATTTTGTCTGATTCAGAATTGATTCTTCAAATCTTTTTAACAGCAATAGAAGTGATTTAATGTTTAGCTTTAAGACCCTGCTCCTTTGGTGGAGCTATAGCTGAGCTTTGATTAGTACAGGAGCACCTTTGGCCAAACCCGCTCTCTCCACTAGCTCTACAGGGATGGACAACGGTAGATGCTGTTAAACCAGCCCCAACAAATCTGTTTGTGCATTTATAAACAAAACAGAGAGAAATTAACTCAATGAAAGCCATGCTGTTTGTCAAATTCAACTTTAAAGTAATTTAAAAATAACACAACCAACTTACATTCTCACCTAACTGTCCAAGGGACTTTTGTTTTCCTCAGTAAAGCCTGTCTGGCGGCAGCCTCCTACAAGGCTGCCAATCGCCTCCTTATTTCTGCAATGAGCCAACCACAAGTGATGAGCAAACAGCACCAAATGGTACTCCTGAGAAAAATTCTTGTGAAATCTGACAAACTCCAAAACAGAAATGCTCTTAAAAACCTGGGAAGAGGCATCCGCTGCATAGTATATGATGATATGCCCAACTTAATAAAGTAAGTTTAAGAAAATTCAATATACTCAAGGTTTACATTTCTTGTATCACGTGTAATATTTATTGTTGTCTCTGGAATGTATTTAACTGTCTACTGCAACTGTGGGCAAATAATTCTAAATGGCAATCTAGAATCTATGTACTGAATCGCATAGTGTACATAATCGTGATAAATCGAGAATCGATTTTAAATTGAATTACAAAGTAAGCTACTCTTGCTCGATCAAAGAGGGAGGGAGAATATTCTGTTAACTGGTTTATTTGTTGGTAACCTCAAGATTCATTCACAGGGTATCAAAGGTTCATGTAAACAGATTAACCTGAAAAAGACCTGAACCAGTGTCAACCGTAACAAACTTTACTCTTTACATGTAAACTTAGCCAGTGAAATGACACGTAGCGTTTGGTTGGAATGAGAACCTGCAGTCACTCTTCCATGGCACAGGACTGGACACCACCGGCGAACATTAACAGAGAACATTGGTTCCTAATAACTAAACATCTTTCCATTCAGCAACAACTGATGTTTGCCGTGTTTTTTAGAGCAGAGCCCTGTTTCTCGTATGTGGATCACTGTGTTACCTGGATACGTTTGTTGACAATTTGACATAAGCCCAGGATTTTCTGTTCTTTGAAGCAAGCTTAAATTTAGTCTAACTTGCTACCAGAGAAACAGTTCCTTAAGATCAAACCTGCAAAGCCGGAGGCATAGTCAGTTAGCTGGATTATGACCATGCCTTTTTAAGCTTAACCCATTCATGAACTAATTTCCAGACATGGCTGCACCAGAAAATGGCTGCACCTTTCCTTAGAGAGGCACAACAAATCGAGGCACCATTACAATTAGACAGGCTTTTAGAACAGAAAATGTATTGAGTATATCTGTCTGTGTATCTGTTTGAAAGATACAGGTTTAACTGATAATGCAGTTTACCAGTTTGAAGAATATTTTTATATTTATTTTTTATTTGTTCCCACATCCTCTTTGGGACAGTGAGTGCCCCTGGTTCTGAGAATAAATAAGTTAAGTAAAAAGTAAGAATTAAGTAAAAAATAATCATCGGCTGTGGGCTCATTACAGGTAAGAAAAATGCCATTTTGAATAATTTCCACATTGAAAATAGTTAAATACCTGGGGCTAGGGACGGAAATGTTAACAGCATTTGCATTTAATTTCTCTGCAATTTTCTGCCATCATTGCTCTCTTGTTTAAGAGGCATTTTATAGTTAAGATATGTTTTTGTTCCTCAGTCTTCAGTAATTAACTCTTGCTCAGCCGCAGTAAAAAAGCTGCTGTCTCTTTAACCATGGTGCTGTGCCAGCAAATTGTAGAATTGCTGATGATGGTTTCATTGTGCTGTTTTCCAAGATAACTACATCCACGTTTTGACAAATCGATCCACGATCTGCATTTGAGTAACAGAGTTAGTCGTATACCGATTTGCAAGATAATTTGAAACGGCATCATATTAGCCTGAATAATGTACGGGGAACAGGGCCCTGCTTTGCCCATGAATCAACTTAACTTCCTTCATGACAAATGAACCTACCTGCCACCAAGCGAATAGTCCCCATGACTCCACATATTGGCCTGGTCACAGCAGATGGTGGGATGTCCCTCCTCACTAAGAACCACAACAGAGAGACAACAGTGTAACCAGCATTAGCATTGCCAACCTGCCTATACTGGCCAAAATATAATAATAAGATGCAGGTTCCTGTACTGTTAGAAATCTAATCCAGGAGATTTCTGGTCAAATTAAAAAGGGAGTGGATGAAATAATAATTTGAACTGTGCTAATGTACTATTGTATGTACTACTATCAGATCTTGTCATCATAAATCGCCTGAACCAATCACACTATTAGCATGCATGCCTCAGTTACATCCTGAGAAAGCTGTCTACCAATATAACCTGGAACTCACAGTGGTGGTCTCTCCCTGTCCTGGATTGTGATTGGATTGGAGTTGACTGGAACTATTGGGCTGATAATACAATATATACAAATATAACTAAATGTTTCTGTGGATCTTCATGACAAAATGAGTGCTCATGTGGTTTCTGTGTTTGTACTGACCACTAACCAAATAGCCAAAATCTCCAACATGTTAAAGAATAAGCTGACAATGCTTCATTCAACTATATACTCATGGAAGCACAGTCACCAAGATAACCAAAGCCTACCTGTGAGGGTCATTTCAGTTGACACCCTGTCAATTGCCAGGACATCAGTGGAGCCATGATCACAAGCCTCAATGTAAAACTTCTCTGGTGTGGTGCGCCTGGTGTGAGAAAGAGAAGAGGTGTTTCAACACCCCAACCCCATCAGTAACAACAAAATCATGTTAGTGTACTAGCGTTACAACTAAGCAGTAATCAGAAAGAAAGCCAGGGACAGCTAGAAAGGGATAATGCAACGGACGAACCGTCTTTGTCTGAAAACACTTTACCAACGTTAGCTGGTTAGCTGGCTTGTCACAGCAGGCTTGCCTGAGTCGGCTTGTTCCGGAACATGGTGGCATTCATTATACTGCACTCATTTTACTGACATCTTCATATCGATAATTACAATTTGGGCCATGTAATATATCACTTAATCAGTGCTTTCAAGCTGTCAAAGCAAACTCTATTTTAGGTGAGAACGAACTGCTGATTTGTAAAGATAAGTTCCTCTAGCATCAGATGTAGTTAAGAGCTAACTAACGTTAGCTAACCCGAGATAACAGCTTACTAGCGTTCTGTACTGTTAGCTAAGTACAATTTACTTGTTTGGCTGTCTCACATTGACTCTTTACATAGGTCCCTGCATCACTTCCTTCTGTATGAACTTAAAATGAAGTTAGCTGGTGATAAAATAACACATTTTATCTTCAACTGGACTTACAGGTTGAAGCTCTCGTAGGTGTTCGCCATCTTTCCTCCAG
>CABFOQ010021757.1:53975-81727 GCA_900660455.1 Gephyroberyx darwinii | reverse complement strand
CCCCTCTCTTTCTCTCTCTCTCTCTCTCCCTCGCTCTCTCTCCCCCTCTCTCCCTGTTTCTCTGTTTCTCTGTCTGTCTCTTTCTCTCCCTGGACCCTCCCTCGTTCTCTTTTCTTCCTTTGTCTGCTTTCCAGACGCCCACTAATGATATGCCTCTTTATCTCTCTGCCAACATCCATCCAACCCACACACACGCACACGCACACACACACACACACACACACACACACACACACACACACCTACCTGGCTTCTAGCTCCCAGACTGTGGTGTCGTCTGAGATCCAAGGGTTGGAGGGGTCTGGAGGCGTGAGGAAGGGGTCGTATTCAACATACTGCTCTGTGTAGGCCAGCAAACTGAAGAGGAGAGACACAAGGCAACAAACAAGACTAGTAAATAGCATCAGATGAGTATTTGTATCACACTTAAGTATATGTCATACTTTTATGTGAATGGTTACACGTTTTTAAAAAAAAAAAGAAATGAACGAAAGAAAGAAAGGATTTATATGCTTCAGTCCTCAGCCTTATATCCTTACATCCTTATATCCTTATATCCAGTAGATTTATTTCCTTTGTGTTATTATTGGTTAACATTGATTGTTGAAAGGGAAAAAAAACCCAGAGAGCAAATACAGCAGTCTTTCACTTCCCACTGAAAAGAAAGGTAGAGTTTGACAAGAGGGAATGACCCTGTATTTGGACAGAAGGCTAGAGAATTCTCTGCTGAGTGTACCCTTCTCTTTTCAGTGCAGGAAATGACAAATCAAGGCTTTGTGTGCCCATCCAGTGTTTGGCAGCATTGGTGCTGACGCCCACTGAAGGCATTGTCTGGGGCCAATCGCTCCTCAAGGTCACTGGAGCTCTTAATTCCATGCCACGTTAGGCCGTTTAAGGGCTCAATAAACAGATCGATGGCTAAACCGAATGAAGACACAAAGAACATCACTCACCTCTCCGCCACTTTGGACATTTTCAGTCGATGCCTGTCTAATTGCACTTGCCAAAAGGTGATCTGAAACCATAACAGGGAACAATTAGTGTTTCTCCGCCTGGCTGTGAACTTGTTGTGTTTGTGAAGCAACAGCCAGCATATTTAGAAACCACCTGCTCTGTAATTGCAATATTTGACTTAACTGCTTTATTTCTACCCAATGAACTCGGTACTATGGCTTTTGTTATGTATAGTTAAATATCATCATCGTATTATAAAAGGTCACATGTCAATAATGACCATGTAACAATGCAGGAGTACGAAAGTAACCACAAAATGCTTCACAATCTGACAGCGTTAATTCCAGTCACAATGAAACAACTTTTTCACCTTGTTAGCTAATTTTCCATGTCATAATATACACCTATTTAACAATAAATTCCCAAAAATGTACAAAATTGTCTTGTACCATCACAAAATTTCATCACAACAGCAACACCGTGTTATCTCCCGCTCCAACACTGTGTTTTAACAGGAAATACATCAAATTAAGCAAACAAGATGCTGTTTCGTTGTGACGTTAAAGGTCCCCTCTATCCATGGCAGTAGAGCGCCCCATGTAGTTCTAACCTGTTCCTGCAGCTCCTCTTCTGTGGGCTGCTTGGCCTCTGGGGCAGGAGTGTGGGTGGGGCTGTGGGTACGGATATCATTCTGCAGCCCATACACAGACTGAGGGAGAGTAAAAGGCAAAAGACCCATCAATAGCAATGGCTTTACTGCAGCTGACAAGCACTTACATTGAGGTACAGCAAAGCTTTTTGTCGCCAAGGTCAAAGTTGAATATAGTTGAACTTTGAGTGCAGCGCCAGGGGGTCTCCCAGCGTCTGCGCCCAAGGAGCAGAACGCCGAGGACGGCGGTGACACTTGCCAAATAGGAAATGAATGGCAGCGCCGAGCTTTTTTGTTGCTGATCATGTGAAGGGGGCTTCACCCTGACCCTAAAAGAAAGAAGCATCTAGAGTGGGAAGATGTACCTTTCTTGTCTTGTGCGGGTTTTTCATTCTGGAGGATTTCTTTATGTCGACTTCTGTTGTATTCACACATCCAGGCTGAGAGAAAAACAAAGAGAAAAACAGGTTGAATTTATCTCTCTGTTAAACTCTTAATGTGCTACCATTTAATGGTTTACCATCTGGGAGGATGCCACAAACAGAACAGTAAAGGTGCAATTTAGCCACCATCATGAGAGTCTCAATCAATCAAATCCTTTTTGTTTAGCTGGGGTGTGTACTGATTCTGAGAGGTCTTCAGGACTTTCTGTCAAATGCCGGATAATCAAACATGGAATGTGGCAATTCTACCAAAACAAGGAAACCAGTGGGAAATCAAACACTCAATGTGCAAATTCTGCCTAATTGAACAAGTGGTCTAATCCACAGTAGGTCTCTTCCAGGAGAATGGTGCTAAGTGGCTTGACGGCATCACTGTGAAATCTGAATTAATATTGATTATGTTGCTCTGAGGACGCATAAATTGAACATATTATTTTCCAATTAAGCATGTAACTGTGGCTTTGAGAGGAATACAGCAGAGGAGTCCCATTACCCTCATTGGGAAACTAAACGCTAATGCTAAGGAAGTACATATGGACAAGGTTAAAGAGAACCACTGCAGCTGATGTGACAGTTCTTGTAAATGACAAAGGAATATAAATAGCTGTAATTTATGTTCACATATGTAGGCCAGCCACATGTAATGAGAATTACATGTGTAGCTCACATACAGTTAAGGTGAATTACGTAAGTCAGTACTTCTATTTTGATGCTGCACCTCTTGCATAACCTTTTCATTTTCCCCAGAGCTCGATGAATCCCTTTTGTTGGGATGCCTGTAAATTGTGTATCACAACTTCTCAGAGTGGAACAGAGGCCAATACCCCCGAGCAGGTAAAAGAGTCAGCACCCAAAAGGTGAGCAAGAGAAGGTGAGAAATATCTTTGTGTGTGCGTGTGTGGTGCGTGTGTGTGTGTGAGACATATTAACCCCGCCCCCATCTCATGACCGCTACACTGAGTCAAATTTAATTTTGGATCATTTCTTGGATGGTAACAGTCCCGCTAATCTTTGAATAGCATCCAACTCATTTCAGTGTTGGGAGGTATTCCAAAGAAAAACTTTACTTGCCAACATTGAGAATCCAGAAATAGTGAGCTTGTAAAACCAAAGGGTTCTGGGGTTCAGAGACCTTATTTCCTGCATTCTGGTGACTTGGGGGATCAAAGGGGAATAAATAATTTGTTTGAACAAAAAAATCGTTTGTGTGTAATTTATGAAAGTGTGAGAATAGACCTTTGAGGGAGGACAGCCTATGGGCCTAGCCTAGCTAATGTTTGATTCACACACACACACAGAATCATATATCAAAATAATGGCTGTGGTAAGAAATTTACTTGATCAGTCATAAAAGATAACTACCTATGTTCAGAGAATATAGCTAGCTCTCTTAGCCTACAGGAGCATAGCTAACTAGCTGGCTAGTGTTCTGTTCATGTAACATTTATGTTGGAATTAAAGTAAGAGCAAGGGCAAAATTTAAAAATAAGATTGATTCTAACATAATCTGAAGCATAAATATCAAGTTCATCCCCCAGATAAATCTCTCTCTCTCTCTCTCTCTCTCTCTCTCTCTCTCTCTCTCTCTCTCTCTCTATCTATATTATAATGTGAATGATTGTGGACATTGCAAATTGCTGTTTCGACATTATTTCATGTTCGCAAGCATGATGATGATGATGTCACCAATGATAGCCAAGACAACAATGACAGTGATGATGATAGCAACAACGATAATCACAATAATGAGAATCATGAGCACAATGATGACGACAATTATGGCAATCGTGATGACGATGATGACAGTGAGGATGGAGACACTCACCACTGGTCTGTGCACATCCCAGAATGCTCTTTCCTGACTGTCGAGAATTTTCCTCTCAATTTTATCTCTTTTCTTGTCCACTCTGAGGATAAATGAGTTCAGAACACATTTGAAACGCTTTTACTTGACATTTATCTATGTGGCTTAATACATCATTCATATCTTCCATTCACTCCATCACACTGTTCAGTTGGCAGTTCATCTGTGAAGTTTTGTGCTGAAAATCACAGGAAAGTCACAGTCAAAGGTAAGGGTATTCATGTGATAATGAGGTGGCAAGAGGACTCACTCATGCTTGCTCAACACATGTGGTTCTCAAAGAAACCTACTTTGCTTGTGCTTCTGCTTGCATAAAAATGAACTCCCATTTCCTGGCAAATGCTCTCTGTAGCCTTGCTAAGCTCTCCTGAAAATAAGAACAAAATAAAGGCTTTTTGAGGGATGTGGGTTAATTATATTTGCTGAACATACTGGGTATAGCACAGTTGGATACCATCAGTAATGATCCCTGATCACACACAAAAGAAAAACACAGAGTATAACTAGCCAAGTGATTCATTCCTGAACTTTGTTGAAAAAAGTTACAAATGATGTACCAACACACGCAAAACCAGTATCAGTCTCAGTGTGAACAAAGGACAAGAGATACATGTTGACAGTACCAACACAGGAATAAAACATGTCACTAGAGGAGTGCTGACACTAGAAGACCTCTTTCACTTACCGCCTCATAGTCTGCAAGCTCCAGACGTGCTTTGTTTTGCATTGTTCTTTTGCAGAGGTAAACAGCTGAGTGGGAGACACAGAGAGAGAGAGAGAGAGAGAGAGAGAGAGAGAGAGAGAGAGAGAGAAAGAGAGAGAGACATAGAGAGACAGGGACAACATGAGCTTAGCTCGGTTTTAACAGCCTTAAGTGGCCCTACATTTACTCATTTAATCCTCTCAACTGCACATTTAAACTGGCTTGCAAATCACAAAGGTCGTTGACTGTGCAAAGTGCGTGTGAGCATGTGTGTGTGCGCGTGTGTGCATGTTCCTGACTTTTGATATCTGACGTCTTTATTTCTCATCGTGCAAGACACAAGGGCTCTTGTTATTTCCTAGTACCTCCACATAGCTCCATCCCTCCGCTACTGACCATTATGTGGAAGCTTCATTACTCCATTAGCCAGGAACATGTATTCATTAGGAGGCATCATTCACATGAATCAGTTTCTAGGTCTGAGACACTTTAAGTTCCCCTAACACTCAGGACTATTCCCATAGCAGTCATTATCCCTTATTTCTCCCACAACTCAAACAAATGAAAGCCCTGCCTCAAAGGCACGGCTACTCACTCAAACCATTTTTGTAATC
The DNA here is from genome assembly GCA_900660455.1 of Gephyroberyx darwinii. Lineage (NCBI taxonomy): Eukaryota > Metazoa > Chordata > Actinopteri > Trachichthyiformes > Trachichthyidae > Gephyroberyx > Gephyroberyx darwinii. The sequence continues at coordinate 76,500 of CABFOQ010021757.1, read as the reverse complement.
ATGACCCCTTTATCTCCACTGCTCTCTTCTGTAAACAATCAAAACCTCATCCCTGTATCACCATAAAAACATTCCACCAAATGTCTGCACATAAGCATGCACAATCATAAACAGGTGCACGCACACTTACACACACACACACACACATGCACAAACACACAAAAAACACAGCCCTGATTTCCTTCACTGTAATCAGTCCACATCAGTCAGATAATCTGAATAAGCTGGAACCAGATGTGTATGGACTGTAAAATTTCCTCCATACAGCCTGCAGGGTTTTAGACATACTGTACACACTGCACAATATAACTGAATTCATTCATGTTTAATTCTCATTGGACAATGGGATTTTTCAGTGTCAGTTAGTTGGAGTTGACAAGTGTTGATTGGAAAGTTGTTTGTCTACTCATAGAGCTGACATGGCTCTGGGGTGGGTGTTCAAAACTATTACAAGTGTTAAATTAATTCTGATGGGTGTGGACTGATATAAACACTGGCACAGTGTTGATTTTTACACTGTCTGAGTTAAATGAACACTGACAATTTTTAATTGCAGGCATTTGGCATTTGAACTAAACATTACTTCTTTTTGCATGTATAGGGTACACTACAAGTAGTCGACTATAACACAACAACTAGGGTTCTCTCTCACCATAGTCTGTGTTTTCTGGTTCCCAGCAGTTTGATGGCCAGAAGTATGGAGTCTGGAGGGAGAGGGAGCGTTATTAGGAAATGAAAAAAACAAAGAAAAGAAAAACATTATATCTCTGACAGTGCTCAACCATTACCCCGTGAGGGTAAACCAAAGTGTGAACTATCATGTGAGGGACCATGAAGTCACAGCACTGCGGCTGTCACAATATAACATCTAGCCATATAATAAGCTAGGCATAAAACCAACAGGGATCTTGGCCCTCCTTGGGTAGTGTTATAGGGGCTGACCTCAGATGAGAACAGATGAGAGTGAAGCCGGGTACTAACACAAATGGCCTTGGACATTGATTTACTTTAGTTAGTTCTGTGGAGCACACTCGGGGGAGCTAACTCGGTGGAAAAACAACTGTCAATTTCACTACTGACATTCAGAAAAAACATGTATTCTCTCGTTAGGCTTTCTGGGACACAACAACCAGCAAACGTTGTCATGTACTAATAAGCAGAGTGTAGCTTTGACTCCAGCATATCATCAGAGACGCCCCAAGAGTTTGTGTCCATACATGGTGTTTTTTTATTTTTACAAAAGATGAAAGCCCTTAACATGGCTGGCAAAGAGTGATGGAGGTTAAAAAAACATGGCATTCCTATGTGATTCATACAACGCAACTGCAAAACGCAAAATATAATCAACTTTGGATATTTTTCTTGACTATTGCCATGAATCTTCTTGTTTTACAGGCTACACTACCTTTTATATTGTCAGGTAGATTTAATATCATCATACCATACACATTGTTATCATCATCATCATCATCATCATCATCATCATCATCATCATCAACATCAACATCTTTATCATTTTTACCTGAAACCTATAGAAAGTGCCATCATCTTTGAGAGTGAGGACATGGTCTGAGATGGGGAAGAAGTAGCCATGAGCAGCCATCAGAGTTCCTAGGTGGAGCGCTTCCACTGGAAGAAAACCACAGAACAAACTCAGAGTCCTTCAACTGGTTACGAAAACTCTCCTGGTGACGTAGCGTACACTAAAAGCCTGCACTAAAAATTCAAAACACACCCCTGAATGCATGCACATACACACACACACACACACACACACACACACACACACACGCACATTTACATTCATGTATTTAAATAATGTTCATACGTATCAAGAGACTTTACAATCGAAATAAAAAACACAAAGTTTAAAGTAAAATTGTGACCTATTGAACTACAGGGGCAGGTAATCAATGTCAATCTATCAGAATTTATCTCCTCCTACACAAGTCTCTGGCACAGCTTAACCCTAACCCTAACCCTAACCCTAACCCTAAACATAAACATAAACATAAACATAAACATAAACATAAACATAAACATAAACATAAACATAAACATAAACATAAACATAAACATAAACATAAACATAAACATAAACAGAACCCTGATCCTAACCTCACCTTACTAACCCACACCAAACCTTTACCCTAAACATAACCATACTGCTAGTTCTAACACACTAAAAACTAAAACCATATGAGAACAGAACAGAGATGAGACATTAGCAGAATAGAATAGAAATCCAGGAAATTGCATTATATTTCTAACCTAACCTTAACCTTAAGTTGCTATGCAGCTGGCCATTTGCAGGTATAGTTCAAATCAAGGGTGCATAACACAAGATATTGTGTTGTGACACGTTGCTTCATTGTGCAAATCTTTATACTTTATGCAAGTGAGGAGTAAGTACTATACTAATAGAGTTTATTATTATTATGGCATATGAATATTTCAAATGAAATACGAGCCACAATTATCACGTTGTCAACCATAGAAGCCCTGACAGAGGCTGGTTAGAGAGTGTAGCCTAATTTGAGTCACTTCACAGTGGCCTCAATAGCCCAGATGTTCAAGAATGAAAACAGATATAAGAGTACACAACATACTTCAGCGTATTCCAGGACATACTCGGTCAAACCACAACAATTTAGAATTTGGAATACATTGACTTTGTTTATCAGCTGCTTTTGTACTACCTCACACTGGTCACACAAGAGCAGTTTTCACACCTGAGCAGGAGGTAGAGATACGTGACACGGTGAGAGCAAACAATGCCATTAGACTTGAGAGGAGAGAGTGCCTTTGTACAAGATGATGGCAGCTTTCAGAGCATCAGCTTTGGGAGCCTCTCCACCACTGACAGGGTGCTGAAGCGGAATCGTGTCACACCGAAGTGAATTTACAGGGTTCCTTTTGAGAGGAAAAGTGAAGGGGCCACTAAGGTAAGCTCAGTGTCTTGTCTTTCACTGCCAGGTATAAATACCTACTTCCAGAATACATAAAAACATGTGGGAAATATGTGTACTTTAATGTAATTGTGTGAATAGAATGGTTTACTAAACTATTTTGTATTTGTATTATTTTTGTATCTTGTATCTTTGGTACTGAAGGTGAAATGAAACCCCATTTTGTGTATGTGGATGAGGCAAGATTCAACTTGGCCAAAGTCAGAAAACGTGGCCGAAACCTCATTGGTCATCGAGCCACAAGAGATGTGCGAGGCCAGCGTGAGGGTAATATCACATGTCAGATTTTTGACTCTGGGTGTCGGAGAATGACGTGGGAGCAATATAACAATATGTGGTGCAATATCAGAGAATGGTGTAATTTCCTGCATCCCACAAGTCTCATCGCCTTCTTGGAGGCCCTTTACGACAATCTCATTCCTGAGGATGAGAGGGGGTCGGTGGGGGCTGACATACCAAATTATGAGGTAGTTTGATATGTCAGCTTTCACCACTCTGCTCGTGTAAGGGAATGGTTTGCTACCCGCCAACAGATTTCAGCAGAGTTCCTCACGCCGTACACCCCCTTCCTCAATCCAAGTGAGGAATTCTCCTCAGCAAGGCGGTGGAAGATTTATGATCATCATCTTCAGAATCAGATGTTTACTGAATGCATTGAATGTTGTGGCCGAACAGAGAGGAGAGACTTGATGAGTATTTTCTTTCACATTTTAGTTTGGATAATCTGCCATTGACATATTGTATTTACTTTATTATATATACAGGAACATTATTGTTTCAAAGGTGTCATTGTTTTGCTTTACAAGCTTGCATTTGCATTCTATAGAATAACTGCAATAACTCTCAATATGGTATTATCTGTATATATATGATCTGTCTTTGAGCAATGATAAAAGGGAGACAATTTATTTACTTTTGAAACATGAGTTTGTGGGTTAAGGCCTTTTTGCAGGTGAAATATAGTGTTGTGCTAAACATTTGATGTGAGATTTGCACTTCAAAAAAACCTGTAACATCCTGACATTTAAGGTAGAATTCAACAGACAAACTATTTGCACCTGGGGATTTTACGTTTTTACTAGGAGAATAGTCTCATATAATTCTGCAGTTGAAAGTTCTTTATCACAGAGTCGTTAAAACAGATAGTATATCAGGGGTGAAATATCTGACACTGTCTAAATAGGAGAAGGTACTGAGACTGTTATAACTGGAGCATACTGATAGGCACACATAAAATATGCATATCTCGGCTCTCTCTCCCTCTTACACACAAACACACACACACACACACATAAACACACACACACATAAACATACACACACACACACACAAACACACACATTCACGCATCCTAACCTCTCAGAGCCCTGTCACTCACCTGAGAGAAAAAAGGAAAAGAACCTATATTTATCACACCTTCCACATCATCTCACTAGACCTAGTGCGTGTGTGTGTGTGTGTGTGTGTGTGTGTGTGTGTGAGACTCACACACGTGTGATTCATAAATTATGACTCATAAGTTATTAAATTCATGTTTACTCATAAACATGACCTTCTCCACTGTGCCTTGCCTTACCTTTTCTAATACTGTCTTATATGTTTATTATACAGTATATAAATTTAGTTATATCTCACAATATAAATATTTAGAATATTTATTATATTTCAGCATGTTATTAAGAGAGAGAGAAATAGAGAGGGACTCCTGCGCAGTTGGAGGGCTACAGGTATTGACTATCTGCATTGATCTGGACAGCAGATCAATTATCTGCATCTGTCCAAGGGATACTGAGGAATTCAAACAGAGAAGAGACATTTACAATCCACTCATCCATTTAACTTGGTACTCTCTTTAAGTTATTATCCATTCAAAATTACATTTTCCAGATTATTATCTCCAATGTGATGAATGTCAGTTCAAAGTAAAGTCGGCAAAGTATGAAAAATGACATCTATGACAGTGGAGTTAGATTGGATAGATTTGAAAAGGTCTCGCTGTCTCTTCTGCTTCAAGCAAAGGGCTCTTCCACTCCCATGTTTTTGTGGAGTGCATATGTCACCTTGAGGGTTTGCTCATTCACGTTCCTATTGTTCAAGTGAAGCCGAGGGTGTTTGTGATGACCTTCAAGTCTGGATGGATGTTGAATGCCAACCTCACACACATTCAACGATTCAGTAGTATTTCTGAACTGCTAATACTAAACAAAACCTTAATTGTGCCACCCCATCCCATGTTTTAATATTTTGTTTTGCTTTAGACAATCATGCAGCAGTTAACAAAATTAACAAAAAATAATAAACATAAAACAAATGTAAATAATAATTTAAAATATATATGTATATATTTTTTTTTTAATTAACAAACAAGCTAATTAAAAAATTATCAAACTAGATTAGGGCGTGCAATACTAAAGATAACATAGTCCAAAAAGTGTATCTATAAAGTGTATGGATAAATATGAAAAGGTGGGGGGTTCCTCTGTGTAATAAATAAAATATTGTCCAATGTTTTGCTGTGGTTTCTCAACTAATAAAATATCTATAAAGATACAGAGTCTATGAAGATGTATTCCTAGTGGCAAGGGAGCATCTGGCTTCCATTTCACATATTACAGACAGAACATCTGTAAGCTTCATAGCGGACTACACCTTGGGTTAGAATTAGTCACGTTGCCCTGAAAGGCAGGCCTCAGAGTCCTTGGGGAAAATAGCACATGATTTCATCATACAGTATTACCAGCTCTGTGCCAAAAATTCAGCAGTTTGGCGCACTGCCCTATCTGTGTGAAGATAACATATTTGTATTTCTATTTGTATTGTTATATTATTGTATCTTTGTTGTTTAGAGATGTTGAACTGATATTGATACTGAACTTTGTTTAAATCATCCTGTGTGGAGAATTTAAAATGGTTGTAATATAATTTCTAGAAACAAATGTGTAGCTGTAGATTGACACCATGATCTTCCTATTTGAGTCAGAATTTATCCTGCTCAGGAAAAGGTTTTGCTGATATTATTGGATTCCAAAAACTGGCATTGAAAAAAAGGATAAATGATGATGACCTACAAAGATTCAAATTGCAACGACAGAGTTACTACTGTAAAACCTTCTCCTAAAATCTCCCAGAGGACATCCATCTCCACAAACAGTGGTTAAAACTTTTGAGAACTTTGTAGGGCAGGCAGGTTAGTAGGCTAATCAAATTCAGTATTGAATGAAAATAGCTCATGTGGAGTGTGTTCATATAACAAAAAAGAAATTGTCTCTAAAACCCGAGTCCACTTCCATATAAACTTGTCTGCCTTTAAATATAAACATGCTGCTATCATGCTGTGAGCTAAATTAACTGCATTTCAGTTCCCTGGGTTTGTCAGCACCTCCAGGATTTGTTCTGTGCAATTGGCACCAAAACAATTTGATTTTGCATTAGCTTTTGTTAACAACTGCAATGCAATTGAAGTGCAAGTACTGATACACAATGTGTGTTACAGGACAAAGTTGTGAAGGTCTGCTTGTTGACAAGTGCTTTGATCAGACCCTTTACCGTGATGAAACTGTAGTCCTCATCCACTTTTTAAATGATGAGAGTTGTTATTGGCCAAGTGTGGTGATTGGTCACTAGCAAACCTTTACAATATTTGCAGGTTACTGCTGATTTATTATTATTATTATTATTATTATTATTATTACTTGTGTTATCAGACTTCAGTAATAGAGCAACAAAATGATATAAGGATGAGCATCTTGCAGCCTAGTTCAGCATCTGAAGCAGAAGTGGCTTGGCAGTTTTCTTCTGTTCACTGTTTTTGTTTTTTTTGTGTTGTGTATTGGAGATGCCAAGGTATGATGTATTATTAATCATCATAGTGCAGTCTGGGTCATGAAGAAAAGGAAGAGCATCATACCTTAGACATTTTAAATGTCTACAACTGCATGTTACCCGTGCCAAATTCTCAAGGTAAAAGAAAAAAATGATAGAATGGGGGCGGGGGGGGAGTGAAGAGTGCAACGCACATACACACATATACACACTTTCTATACACGCACACACATGCATACAAACCCAAATACACATATGCACATGAAAGAGAGAGAAAAAAAATAGGCATACGCGCCAACACACAAAGGAATTGTGAGTTGTTGAGTCAGCTAAGTGAACAATACAGTATGTGACTAATGTGTGAGCTGGCCCCGTTACACTGCAGCACACACTAGAACAGACAAACACTAGAATTTACAGCCATAACCACATAAGTACACACACACAAATATGCAGGCAAACAGGCACACACACAGACACACACCTCAAGTGCAAGCAGAGTCACACGTACACACACGTACACACATACACTCACACCCATCCCGTCACATAAAACCTGCAACTTCACAACTTTCAAATCGACGATTTAGGTGTTGGGAGAGGGAGTGCTCCTCTACATGCAGACTAGCCTCCAGGTAGTGAGACTCACTTTCCAAATTTGTCCTGGTCCAACCTGCCCACTTTTGAACAACCTCATTATGTCCTGCCCAAACATCCTGTTTCAACCATAAATACACCCAATTACAGAAGCAAGACATCATCGAAATACCATTTCCTTGTGGCTTTAAACAAATAAATGTTTGCAAACACACCCATTTATAATGTGACCACAATTGTTTCAATTTCTTACATAAATTAATAACATGGAAATATTTGCACACACACGCATGTGCACACAGATGGAAACACACACTCACAAAGCCAGAAGTCTTTGTGCTGGTGCTATTGAACAGGCCTTGTACAGGGCTCTGTGAGCATTGAGAGGAGGCAGCAGGGAGACCTGGAGGCGATACAACCTCCTCCTCCACAGACCTCTCTGCAGGTGAGCTGCCAAGGGTGGAAGAAACCAAAGCTTCGTTCTATGCCAAAGAAGATTCACCACGACCCCAACATACGCCTGCGCTTGGGCACCCTGCTGGCCACATGCTCTGAGCCAGGACTCCTGGATGCCCAAGATTTCATAGGTTGCCAAACTCATGCTGTGTTGCCACTTCTCATATCTTTAGTCACTTGCTCCATTAATAAACAGTGAATATTTAAAAAAAAAAATGATGCTGGTCACACCTATTTGTACTAGGGGAGTTTATAAATAATTGCATTGCACATGGGTGAGATTGCCTTTCTAGAATGGTGGATTGGTGCCTTTATGCACTGCGTGCAACAGAGTATTATTGTTGCACTACTGATCCACCCATCAGAGGAATAGTTGGAGACATTAAAATTGTATTCTATTTTTAGTGGGGGGCTCAAGGTCACTCAAGACACAGTTGAAAGAGATTAGTGTTACAGTGTGAGTCTTTAGCTCTTCTTCAACACATTGTAACAAATAGGCTGCAGTTGCCACTGCAGCACCACTGATGGACAGATAAAGATAAATGCAGTATTTGGGACTTCTAACATCTAACAGCATTAAGTTCCAATAGCATACTTGCCTCATTTTAGAGACTATAGACTAAAGAAAACATGTTAAAAATCTGAGTTCATGATGTGGTGAGCACTCCTTCTCCACTATTCTTGGCAATGACCAATGGTAATAATGATGTCCTGCAGTATATTGAATTCTTTAGATCAAATTCATTGACATTGAAAGTCTCTACCCCTCTCAACAGCCTGCCAGATGAATGTTCATCAGCTCACTTCTGGTGGTGAATTACCTTGATCTTCAATGTTTAGATTCTTGATCATCCACTGTACAATATCAGAACCTGGAATGAGACAGAGCAAATACAAATATGTATCAGTGACATGCAGCCGAGGTATTCACCGTATGCTAAAACACCTTTTTGCATTCAGATGCAAATTAAAGGGCAAAACATTCCCGACCCCGCCCACCTTTCCTTATCATTACAGTTCATGCAAATTCCTCTCGTCTAGCACAACGTGGGTGGGTAATAAGCCATCTGACACCCCCTCCAAACCACCTCTCTTTGGCTGTAGCCCATTAAAACAAATGACCAGAGAGGTAAAATGGCAAACTCAAGCACCCATTGTTTAACAACACAATTTGGCTGACTCAGTCCTGAGACATAGCACTCTGTATTGTGATTATTGTTGTTACAAAACATCACAGGGAGAGCAACTGAACAGGGGTGAACTGTGGGCTGAGAAGAGAAGAGAAGAGAAGAGAAGAGAAGAGAAGAGAAGAGAAAAGAAGAAGTTTAATAGGAAATTGTAATGTGCTGTACTTTTATGCCAGTAGTCATTTTGTAATAGCAGGCATGCAGTCTTTTTAAATGGATGTATCATTTTGGAATGAAACTCCTAAATTCATCTCCTCTGTCTGAGAATGGAAGTGAATAATTTTCACATCTCTGGAAATCATAATAGCAACCTCTGCCCTGAAGGCATTTTCATACCCCACTGCAGCACGTGACTCTGGCACTCGGGCTAAATATACCTTCCGAACGATTATTACTGTCTGTCATGCTGACAGGTGAGGGTGTGTTGGGAAGGCAAGAGTCGCAGAAGACAGAAAAAAGGTGTGAAGAGGAGACAGGAGAATTCCTAGTGAGACGGGCACTCTCTGTGGCTGTCTCGCTGTCCTTCACCATCATGCTGCATCGCCATGTCTATCTTTGCTTTCGCTCTCACACTCTCTCTTCACGCTCACGCTGTCTCTTTCGCTGCATCCCCTTGCTTTCTCTACGCCTCTGCAGTGATGTAGTATTAAATGGTGGGTAATCATTAATTTACACAATTCTCCTTAGAAGACTTAGAAGACTCTTTATAAGACTTTATCTTTATATCACTTACATCAGTTTGTTACTATGATAAATATTATAAATGTGGGTCCTAGAGATTTATGTCAGTCTAAAAAGGCGGGTAAACTCAAACTCACACTCACCTCTCAATAAAAAGGTGGGTAAACTGGGTTTAGGTGGGTGTACCCTGCACTACATCCCTGCCTCTCTGCCCCCTGCCTGAAAACTCAGCTGCATCATCACCCAAAATGCAACTTGCTTCAACTAATACCAGTAAACTCTGCACATTAATATGGGTAATGTAGCTGTCTTAATAATCAGAGGCAGTTACTTGCGCTGCATAACTAGATGAGATTCACCATGGATTAACATCATTAATACAATCACATTTTCATACTATCAGTGATGACCCACTTTCTTGGAGAGAGCTCAAATGAGATGTGCACAGTAATCCCCTAACAAGGCTGTTCTCCGGATTGATTAATATCATACTCATAGATTGGGCCGTACATGTGAACCAATACAATAAAGATGAAATAAGAATGACACATTAATTATCCCTCTGGGAAAATTGGGCCATTGAAGCAACAAATAGTAACAGGATGCAGCAAATACACAGATTATAGATAAGTATGTAGCAAAATAGGGTGGCATAAACATGCACAACTGACAATTTCAACACTAGAACATGTCAAGGATATACCAAAATAATATACCAACTGAGAATATACCAAAAAATTCTAAAGTTCTAAAAAACATCAATACAATATACATTTATAACACATGATAGGGTAAATGTGAATATAAAGAAAAACTAAATGTGAAATTACAGAAAATGTGCAAAAATGTGCATGCATAATGTCATCTCTATGACTCAACAAGCATGAATAGAAAACGTTTCCTTCCTTCCTTCCTTCCTTCCTTCCTTCCATCCTTTCTCAGCTACATAGCTTGTGGCCCTGCTGCTCATTTAGCGTCACAGTGAGGGTCGGACACATATACAGACCCTCACACACCAAAAACACACAAACCAACACACACATGACACAGGTCAAAAAGCACAATCCGGTTCTTGTCAGGAAGCTCTTTGGGAGATGTCTCGGTGTAAGGGAAAGGAGGAATGCTCCAGTCAGTGTTTCATGAACCATGCGTACATCTCATCTCACATGAGATGGCCTGTTGGCAGTTCACTGACACACTGCATAACCAGCACGGGGGAGAGAAAGGATTTTGACACATTCAGCACACTCGTAGCCATTTAATGCAATGCCAGCTGTCTTCTTAAATAAAGTGGGATCACATGGAAACTTATTTGCACTTATTTGTGCCGGTAGCTTTATACCTCAAATATGGCAAAGTAATCTGAAAGTAATTACAATACATTAATGAGTTTTGGTAATCCCTTGGATTACGTTGGATTATGTTACTGATTAGTTTAGATGAAGCAAAAAGGAACTGTGATGGAATACATTTTAAAGTAACCCTTGCAGAGCTGGTTTGACAGCAGTTTCTATAATCTGTGGTTAAGGATATTTATATTATTTCATCGGTAGTAACCCCGCCATTTCGGACATTGACACAGTTTTCATATTGGTGATTTTTTTTTTGTTGAGAAATGTTTTCAGAGAAATTGGCACAAGCCACCTAGCCTTTGTTAGAAATGATGGTGAGAGTATAAATTGTCTGTCAGGTTGTATGTCATAAGAAGAGTTATAATCAATAGGCTTGGCTTCTAGAAATCCTGAAACCTCCATTTTATGCACAAGTTTGTTTTAATAGTATGTTATATACTGTACATCGTCTACAGCAATGGCTTCTCTCATATTAGTTATTAGTGTTCCACTCAACTCATCTTATAGAGTATCCCTCAAACTTGGATTCTGGGTGTGATCCAGTAAGTTGGACGCCTCAAAAGCACAACATGATTCTCTTGACATTCTGGCACTGCTGGTGTGAAACACAAAACGGACAACTCTCCAAATACTTTCAATGTTTTGTTTGGAAAGAACAGAGTACTGGTACATAGTGGGTGGGAGCCAAGTGGAGGTAGGACAGTGCTTCAGAGGAGAGGAGAGGAGAGGAGAGGAGAGGAGAGGAGAGGCTTACCTGAAAAAACACTGGGGATCTTGGATAGAAAACTTTTCACCGTGCGGATAGGGATTCCATTTTTCTCATCCTGCATGCGTGCTATTACATCCTCCATCTGGGCAACAGAGGGACAGTGGGAGAGAGGGGGGAGAAGGGGGGAGAAAGAGAGAGACAGCAGTTTTAGTCAACTTGCAAGAGAGAGAGGTAAACAGATAGAAACAGGTTCAGGCACGGTTCAGACATGTCTCTGGGCGAAAGAGGGAGAGGAGAGGAAGTTGGTGAATTCTGCTTCTCCTTGGACAAATCTCCAGGTTGTGTATTTTGTCACAAAAATCCTTCTGTTATTGTTAAAGTCAACCCAAAAACAGCCACGCATCAATACATTATGAGGCAAAGAGGCAAGGCACATAATGTCGTTCAAAAATACATTTCGGACATTTAATTCAGCATTGACCGAGTCACAGGTTTGAGCCAAAAAAAGTGAGAAATAACATGTACAGGAAAAAAGACACAGAAAGGCACACACGCAAACACACACACATACACACACACACAAAACTACAGATCAACACACGTCACTGAGACAGGAATACGCCGGGCGTCCTCTCTGGGGCCCGGTGGGGCAACGCAAGGCATCCACGCTTCCAAGAACAGACAGAGGGGAGCAGAGCAGAGAGTAGAGCATGGCCCCGATACGTCAGCCTTTACGGATGGATGCCAAGACATCTCCTCCCTCTGGCATGAACAAATACAGTGTAAAAATATCATACACGTGGACACACACACACACACACACACAGAAGTGCCCGATAAAACACATAATATGTGTCACGCACACACAAATATACAAACACACCGACAGGCTGGCTGCTCAGTTACTGCCCTGTTTCTGCTCCGCAGCCCAGTAAGTGGGAGCTGCTCGGGGTTGGTTGGTGTTGATTAGAAAAACGTCAGTGACTATGCAACATGTGTACAAGTGTTATGTTGTTCTCACGGATCTGGCTTCACGGAGTGTCCCTCTTCCCTCTCAGTCCTCATAAGACATCCACACGACTTATCAGTAGAACTCATCTGGGATGGGCAATGCTTTTTGAACTCAGCCAATTGCATTTTCAACAAATCTAGATTCTGTGTGGGCGAGAATTCATTCCAGTGGCCTTATTTGTGGGAAAGGAACAGTGGTGATTATGAAATAGCTGGCTTTGATGTGGAAATCTGTGACTAGTTGGATGCTGGCAGTTCATAAGGAAGTACTGTGGCATAATTTTTACTGCGCACTTGCAGCTAGTCAAATACCCCAGAGCTAAAAATCATCCCAGTTAGCGACTGGATCCTGATTGACAATGATGGAGCACAGGCATACAGCTAAAGAGCTACTAGAAGAGAGGCGATGGCCAGAGACACTGAGAAAGGAAGAAAGAGAAAGAAAAAGAGAAGAAACGCCTGACAGGAAATGTATGGATTTCCATGTTATTTCAGGCTTAATCTCTCTCCCTCCCAAAGATGTATCAGTTCTCAGTGAAACAGGGAAATATACAGTATTGGAAAGGTGTCTGATTCGGCAGAGCTGTCTACAAAACTAATCTTCTTTAATACACCACAGTGAGAATCTGAGATAGAATGATAATATCAGAAGGGACATATGATCAACCCAAATGTCTAAGACAAAATGTCAAAACTGCTCCATTTGACCTTAAAGGAAAAATCCACCCTAAAACACTTCAGCGCTGTTAAAAATCAGCTATTTGCGATGTACCTTGGCATTTCTGAGCCCATTTTTTTGTATTTTTCTTTTTCCTGCGCATAACTGGCCAACATTGACAATATGACATCATGTTGAAATATTTCCAGTGCATCTATCTAAAACATCAACGTTAAAGGTTTTTTTGTCAGCCTGTCAGAATCAAAGAGCACAGGCTTCTTTCTAGATCCACCATTTCGCACTGATGTTCATACAATAAGCATCCATACAGGGAGAAATCCATCATAGAAGAGGCAGAGACATGGATTTGCCCACCAACAGTAGCCTCAATAGACCATAATGCAATGCAGCCACTAGCGTTTTGAGGAAGGGGCACGGCTGCGATCATAGACACTCCCAATAAATATAACTCTCTAGCCAGCTATATTTAATACCATTACACTCACCGTTGATTGAATGCAACAAGTTCACGCCTGTCGAAAGTAAATGGAAATGCAGGAAATCACTAACTGAAGTAGATATAGTTGAGGCAGGATGAGGAAAAGTGGGCACAACAAAAAAGTGAATTACAATACTTCATCACAATTTAATGGAATGCATTGAACATCACATATTGACGACGTATCTGGGGGTGAATGTTTCCTTTAAGTACCTCATGAAAAGGACAGAAGATGTGATTCTTAAGATAAAGGGTCTGTTAACTACAAACGACTACAAACCATTTCAAACTTCAGTAATACCATTCCTGCACTAACGTATTATTCCAAACAGGGTCTAAAGCTGCAACCACTAAAACGGACAGACTCGGAGACTTCTATTATCAGTATTCATGAGGCCTCCTGCTTTCAGTAGAATGACAACCATTCATTTTGCTATTTTTTGAACATCTTTCTCTAATCCATTCCTAATGGCAGCTGGCTCATTGTTGTAAAACAAGTGTGATTTACAATGCCAACCCTCTTTCTGTGTCTATCTCTCTCTCTCAATATTTCTCTGCGAGTTAGCTGCCACTGCGAGACACAGAGCAAACAAGGACAACAGAGCAGCTATGATCAATACTTCACACACTCTCTTCCCTCTTTCCTCACCGTCACCGCCTACACATGGTAAAATGCCATCAGCGTGAATATTCAGCATCTAAACCTCTTGAAGTTTGGATGCTCTCTGGGTTTATATTGTGAGGAAGAGAGGAAAGTGGTTTCCCACAAGCGAAGTTTGGATTTAGTTCTCCCTCTGCTCCCTTCCCCACCCACCCAGAGCTGTCTGACTGCGTCTGTGCAGCTTCTTAGCAGATAAGAATGAGTGTGTTGGCTGCACAGTGTGAATCATGGAATAATGATGACTTGGTACATATGAAGTGACTAACAAAAGCTCCGGATATAAGCACATACTGTGCTGCAGCGCACAGCTCCAACCACTTCAAAAGACTATCACTGAGGGCACTCGGGGTGCACCCAGAGTGCTCTGAAGCACCGTTTGGAACAAAAGAACATTTCAAACTGGCTTTGTAAATCAATGCTGTGCTCTTAGTTTTCTTTTTAGCCATTTCAAGTGCACCATAAGGCTACTGGGCTTTTACTGGTTGTTCCTAAAAAAAGGGCTGAAGAAAGTATTAATTATTAGAAATACTATAATTATATCTTGACCACATTAGGAATGTAGCTGTTTCTTTTATAGCCATTTGCATAAAGTGGAATTTCAGCACTCAGTTATGTTATTTGATTACCTAATTTGGAAATGACACTTCACTAGTTACTCCAAGAAACAGAAATAAAAGAGAAGAGCTTGTTCCGCTCCCTAGGTTTCGATGTACAGCTGTGTACAGAATGAGGAACGGAAGCTGGAAGTTTTGACTGTGACAGACTGTGTTGACTGTGATTGTAGGAGACAAGGACATTGTTAGTAATCCTCCCTTTCGGTGTCAGCAGTTCCCAATTCTGTCTCATGACAACATCACAGAATCTCACTTCACTTTACGTCTCTGAAATGGTTGTGCATGTTCATCAATACCTGATGCAGAATTGTTTATACTGTAGATGGTGTAATAACCACTGTATCATTGTGTAGTCACTGAAATAAAAATGAAACTAAATTTTCTCTAATTTTGCTGTGGACCCACTGGGACCCTCCTAAGGATTCTTGCTGGTCCCAGGACTCCACTTTGGGAACCACTGTCCTAGACCATAGGAATTACGTGTAGATTCTCTTTTTAAAGAGAATCTAGAGAATCTTATCCTTTGGATAAAAGCGCTATATAAATGCAGCCATTTACCATTTTACCATTTACGTGCCAAAAGTCAAAGGCCAGACCCAAAAGTCACAGTGAGACGACTGAACTGCAAGGATTCCCAACAAACAGAAGGCCTTATTCTCACAATCTGACTCCAGGGAAATATTTACAATTTATAATGCCATTCACCACTTACAAGTCTGACATAAACAGTAACCCAAAATAAACTGTACACCTATGATGAAGTGCACCGCTGACATTTTGAGCACTTTTAGTTACTTAAGGATCAAGGATGAGACTGACAGGCTAACAAAAGCAGATGAAAAGACTGCCTGGGGCAACATTCGTACAAAATTCTGTGAACCTTTATGCCCTTGAGAAGAACAGCGAGCTCCTAAGCATAAAAACCACAACATAGTACATTCATGTACTGATTGCGCTGCAGATCTCACAGGTTAGATAGAATAGGGTTCTTCCTTCACAATGATGCTGTTCCTCTTCAATGTTGACCTAGATTTAGGCGAGGGGGAGAAATCTTCAGTACTTGATGAACTCAAACTCTTTTTTTTAAACAGCCTTAATTAAATCACTTCCTACATGAGCTTTAAATCCCTTAAGACAGACTAGAGTTTATTAGAGATTTTAGTGCTTTCTTTCTATCCATCAAGAGAAATTTTTAATACAGATGAGAAGTACTAACCGATTGCTATGATGCCCAGCAACACATTGAAATTCAGTAGGATGTCCCATTGGCGTAATGTTGACTTTACCCTCTAGTTTCCGAAATATATCTACATCTTTAGCACGTTCCATCAAATGAAACTTCTCTTGTCATTCATTTGGCTATTCATGAAGCTGGCTGAGTATTCAGATTCATGTTTTATTTCTGTCTCGAGCCTTTGCAGATTGAAAAACCTAGCTGACTGAGCTGCTGAGGAAATTAAAAGCTCCCCTTCTTCTGTTCCCTCCCTCTCACCTCTTTCTCCTCCCGCTCTCTCACTCTCCTTGTCTGCTCTGTGATGGATGATTGTAAATGTAACAGATGTACGGGGAGAATGGAATCATCTAGACAGTTTTATCTGAGGACGAGTGCATCTACGAAGGGAGAACAGACATTCCTCCCAATACCACATCACATAAATATACACTCACATGCACAGAGACATCCCTGTCACTATGAAACACACCTCGCACACAATACATGACACACAATTCACACAGCAAGTGTCAGGAGACGTCGCAAGTCAAGCGTAAGCACTCAGGCAGAATTCACAGATGTACATACAAAGACACACACACACAAAAACACACACAAAGAGTCTGAAACCTTTATGAATTTATAAGCCTTGTGCATACCTAAAAATCCATCAAAAAGTTTGAAAAATACATAATAGATTAAAAAAGGGCAACATCAAAATCAAGTAGGTGAGTAATCCCAGTCTGGCTGCCGAGCTCAGAGTGAGAGGAGCCTGAAATGATCCTGTCGTTGTATAGCTTCATAGCCCTAGTAGACAGTGGGTTGTTTTCACTCCCTGCTAGCAAAAGGTTATTTTTCCCTTTTGCTGAGGCTGAACTTGTGGTGGAAAATGGGAGATAATCTTTCACGTCGCCTGCCCTCAGGAAAACTATAGTGCTGCACAACAAATCCAATATGCATATCCAATCCAAGGCCGGCCCAGTGGCTGAAAAGCATGAAAGTAAACAAAGGTAAAAGTGCAGAAAATGATCTTGGTGTAAACATGTCGGTTTGACTTTTACAATAGCTTCAACACTAACGGGACTACTCAAGGACTCAGAGGGCCAAACGATGGCTGCATTAAAGCACTATGAAATGCTATGTCAACACAAATGAATCACATATCCCCCCTACACACAGACCCCATCCAAAAACACAATGTTCTTCATGCCATACTTTGGGGGATAAGGCTAGGCTGCAATACAGGCAAAGCATACTGTTTATCTCTCTAAGAATGTCATTGCACTTTAAGTGCAATATTCAGATTTTCATGTCAGCGTTTAGCCTTACAGTAACAGTATCATTTCCATTGACAGGCTAGATTCCCTGCCTGTATACAATCCATTGGGAGTGTAAGCACGCCCTTACTTAATACTAAACTTTCTTACCCACCGCTCAGAAAGATATAGATCAATTGTTCATTTCCTACCAGGCATTAAGGAGATATGCTGACCTAAGGTAGTCATAATGGCCTTCATTATACAAGAGGGTTTT
Source organism: Gephyroberyx darwinii (assembly GCA_900660455.1). NCBI lineage: Eukaryota > Metazoa > Chordata > Actinopteri > Trachichthyiformes > Trachichthyidae > Gephyroberyx > Gephyroberyx darwinii. The sequence continues at coordinate 58,537 of CABFOQ010021757.1, read as the reverse complement.
TATGTGCATGAAAGGCTTTTATGTTCACCACAGATGTTTTTGTCCATTACAAATTACCTTACTTACCTAACGAAATGTGTCCGCCTATGACAACCAACAGTTGTAAAGACCCTCAAACAGACATCAAGTTCTTAAAGTGAAATATTTCATATATTATAAGAAACTAAAAGACAAATCATTTAATTGCAGTATTGTAGAGTAGGGCCTCATCTGCACATGTCATTTCACTGCAGAGTGACTGACAATCAGTCTGCAGATCATAGCCTACCCAGGATATCCAGAGAATAACCAGAATTTCCATCAATATGATTGGGTTCATTCCAAAGGTAGGCATGTCACTTGTAGTGTTTATGATATCTTGACCAGAATTAAAGTAATCAAGAACAGAACGATCCATATAACCACACTGCATGCATTTCTTATGAGTGGTGTTATTATTGCTTAGGCATGAGAGAAAGTTGTTATATCCGTGAGAATTTATGTTGTTTTAATGTTGACTTACTCGTGCATGTTGCATCACATCTAAGTCAGCCTCAGCTCATGCACAGTCGAACACTAAACACTGAACACTGAGTGAGAAATGCATAGATTACGTCACCACCCACATGAAGAGCCGGTGATATCACTCCTGCCATTTCTGGCTTAGTATCCTCTTCTAAAGCCACAGACCTTTCTCCCAAACTTTTCTCAAACACTTCAATCTACGCATGTGCAACAGTGTACCACATAATTGCATTCAAATAAAAATGACTCTGCAGACATGTGGGGGACGTTATTGAACTCCTGTCGTCAAGGTTGGTGAACGGATGTCATGAATCTTAAGTATCTCAATAGGTTTCTGAGTTACCACAGCAACAAAGTGACCACTATCACAAGGACATCTCTGGCAGCTGGCCATCGGTCATTCATGAGAGACAGAGAGACAGAGAGAGAGAGATGGAAGGAGAGAAGGATACCCAGCAGTAAGGGTGGAGTGGTGAGAAGGACACTCACTGTCTCAGGTAATGGAATGGGAAAAAAGGAAAGAAAAGATGCTTTTATTTCCTTTTTGTAGTAGGGGAGGACAGAGGCTATACAAGAGCAGAGGAATGGTGTTGACAGTGACGAGGAATAGGTTTGCTTCTGTAACTGCCATCACACAAAGGAGAAGGAGAAAGAGTGTGTAACCATAACTGAATTTATACCCCGGAAGTATGTTCTCGGTTGTGATAGATTCACACGGGGGAGGGTGAGAAGATGAGAGCTAAGAGCATCTTTAATGCATAATGGCTGTAAAGGAAGCCTATAGATTCATTAATACTCCATCCCTTGTATCATAGTGGAGAGCTCGCAGAATCTACAGGGCTTCTTTACTTATAAGATGGACTTTATTGATGTAATCTCTGAGGAGAAATTGTATAATGCCAATAGTTATACAGAGTACATATTCAGTGCTATTATAAAACCCCCGTCATCCAGCAGTCCTGTACCCATCATGCATTATTGTTATAATTACAGAGAGGCCAAAGCAACCTAATCTTTCTCAAATGTTGCCGATAGGGTCGATGCATAATAACCCGAGTCTCCAAAATAGTTGGCTGTCAGATCACGCTGGGAGAATAACGTTTTTAAACTACTGCCTTCTCTTGGATGGGGTAGCAATAATTACCTGTCCTACTGCCTCTGCAGCCTCCTTGTACCCATAAAGACCATCCTGATTATGCAACATAGAGGCATAAATCAAGATTAACCCAAAGTATGATTTCAAATATAACATTGTGTCTCTCTTCCCTGTCATTCTGTCTCTCTCAATCTCTTTCTTTCTCCCTTTATACCTATATCTGCTGCACTCTCTTTCTCTCTTTCACACTTTCTCTATTCATTCACCCCTCCATGTCTCATAGGTACAGTGACTGGGGCTCTGAGATGGAAAGCAGCCAACAGTCTGGTTTACACCAGGGCAGGGTCACAGGACATGAGGAGCAGATGCCCAGGTGAAAACATTGCACAGAGTGGAGGTAATTAATCTGCTCCAACTAGAGGGTTATTTCTACACACGGTCTGGCAGACTTTGCAAACCAGTGATAGATCATTTAATGGCATCTGCAATTTGGTGCTTGATGCCTCTTGTTATTTGTTGTATTCTACATCAATACAGCTGTATGTCTCTCTATACACAATCAAGCTCCATGGATGCATCAATCAAGTGGAGCATCCGTTTCTTGGAAACTCACTTCAGAAGTGTTATCTCACCATCAGAATTTTGTTCCCCCTGTCAGTCAAGCCTTTTTTTCTTTATTCCTCATTGTATGTCATTTGAAATAACAGCAAAGCTAAAATAAAACATAGCATCCTGGAAAGTATATAGAAACCTGTAACAGTCTAAGTCTGCTTTCTAGCAAATTGAAGTGATCTTGGAATTTCAGCCAAGAGTAATTCCTCCACCTCTACTCTCACCTCACACCCACCATCCATTATGTACTAGTCGGTAGTACACTACCTTTCTGTATTTTCTCCATCATTCCCCTGCTGGAGGTCTGTGATAATCAAAAAAGACTGCTATGACACTCTTTTGCAGCAGCATTGTCATTGACAAGGTTTGATGGACGGATGGTATTTTCACTACAGCCTTTGTTGTATTTATGGCCTTGACAATGAATACTGACACCCATGATGCATCTCTTCCGCTTTGAAGTGCTCCCCAAGGTGTGGCTGAGGGTCTGTTGATGACTTGATCTGATCTAATCAGCCTAGCTAAAAGAGCACACTCACTAATAAATCAAAATGAGAGTGACGTTTGCAGCACTAAAAGGTTTCAACAGTTTCAAAAAAACGTGGACTGGGTAGTCTGGGACATGGCTCTACTGTCAAGCGTTTGATCATAAAAATGCAAGCAAATCTGCTTAATTAGTCTGATGTGCCACTATAAGTCCCCATGTATTGTACAAAGGGATATTTTTTTTTTTAAATGCAGTCAAATAATAATAAGATACTTTGATCACCACAGGGAAAATATATATTGTCTTGAGGAAGACCAATGGTATTCTCAACTGACCTGGTCACTAACTTAAAGGACGGTTTCAGCTGATGATACATAGGTAGTACAATAATTGTCTATGTAAACTAGAGTGTGTTCTTGTGTAGGCTTGAATAGGTGTAACAACGCAGCCAGCATAGTGCATCCATCCTACAACTATCTTGCATTAGAACTGCAGCCTCTTCTTTTGTAAAATGTAAAGTATGACAAAAGAAGCAATGTTGTCAATTGTGTAGTTGCTATATCACACCTTTCACTCTCCGATGGTCTAAAAGAACCAAATTACAATTTTCTAAACAAATCTTCTCATGGATGGACTGGGATTGTAGCAATAATTCACTGCCGTATGGACCAAAAAGTGGGATGTAAAAGACATCTAAAATATCCAGACTTATTTAGAGGTCTCCTTGAGCTTGCAAAACAATTCCAATGCAACAAAGCTGGAGTATTATATCTGAAAAAATTTACTATATCCAGCCAATCCTCACACTTGATTGTACAAAACAGCATTTTCATCAACTCTGCAGCTTTTTAGAATACAACTGCTTCCTTTCTGCTCCACTACCCTGAGAATCAACGTCCCTACAGAGAGACACACACACAGAGAGAGAGAGAGAGAGAGAGAGAGAGAGAGCGAGAGAGATAGAGAGAGAGAGAAGTAGAGAGAGAGAAAGAGAGAATGGCGGATGGCTGCAGAAGGATGTTCAATATTTCCCCTGACTCCTCAACATCTCCCTCCCCGTGGGACAACTCTCTACTAGAGAAAAAGAGACGAGCATTGAATCATGGATGAGAGGTAGTCAGCCAGCTATGTCTGCTCCCTGGAAGAAAACAGTGGCATTTATCCTCGTTTGACATCGCCACGGTTAATGCAGTTCTCGTTCCAAATACACTGGCCAGTATGTTTCTGCCATCTTGTTTTTTTATGCAACCCCAGCAAGTTTTTTTTCCAACCTTATAGTCTCACACAATTCCCAGTGCATTTTAGTGTAGGCTTTAGTTCCAATGCAGTTTAAAATGGATATCTCTGATATCTACTGATGGTTACATGATCGTATTTATCGGGCCAGTAACACTGTGAACATATTTCATCACATAAAAAAACTTGTATAGACTTGAATTTACCATATCTTGTGTTTTCATATAGCCTTTAACCTATGTCCGCTCTCCTTTATATTTTTGTTACATTGTTATTATCTCCTGTTTTAACGGTTCTTGTGGTTTTTATTTTACATATAGTGCTCTGTAACTCTATTGTTTCTAACTGTTTGAATTCTGTACAAATGTGCCTCTTATTCTTCCTCTTCTTCTTTTTGCACTTGTAGTAGTAGTAGTAGTAATCATGGTAGTAGTAATAGTAGTAGTAGTAGCAGTAGTAGCAGAGCAGGAAATAGTAGAATCAGTAGTAGCAGTAATAGTAGTAGTACTAGATAGTAGTTGTAGTAGTAGTAGTAGTAGTAGCAGTTGTTGTAGTAGTAGTAGTAGTAGTAGTAGCAGTAGCAGTAGTAGTAGTAGTAGTAGTAGCAGTAGCAGTAGCAGTAGCAGT
>CABFOQ010021757.1:17856-48644 GCA_900660455.1 Gephyroberyx darwinii | reverse complement strand
TCACAGAGAGAGGGGGGGGGGGGGGGGTGAGAGAGAGAGAGACATGAAATGGAAAAAAGTGGAATGATGTTCTGCAGAAACACTTAAAGACATTCTTGCTTCAAGCAGACAAAATACACTGCAGAGAAGGGAGGTAATGCATAAAATCTTCTGAAGACTCTTCATGTCCAAATATGATTTTAGCTATGATAATAACTTGAGGCTTCTGTGAAATATATAGTAGTTGTTTGAGAAAAATATATTCTTCTAATTGTTTTGTTTCATTTTGGCAGAACGCTTTCCCTAATGCATTCTGCCAAAATGGTGTGGCAAAATGTGACAAAATGTGACTAATGGGTAATTTTCCATTTGAGAAGCAGAGAAATCTTCTAAAAATGTAATTTTTGCTTTCATGTGAATTTCTGTGGGAGTGGTACACTTACTGGGTTAGCATGTTAACTTCAAACAATATGTCTTCGTGAAGGTTTGTGATTTCACACCATGGACCTATGTATCAAAATCAAAATAGAATTCATATCTACACTGCATCCTAGTCTTGAATCCATAAAAGCTAAATGGCTTGTTAAGATGGATATTTTCTGCAACGTATACATATGGAAAATAACTCTAAGTGTCTATATCCGCCTTCTGCAACAGCAAACAAGAAAGAAAACGCTCCTGAATAATACCTTACGGCACATCTCAGTATTAGTCCACTTCTGACCTACAGTACAAGTGGTACAAATTACACACTACACTAGCAATTGAATTTGTGAAATGAGCAGAGGGACAGAACCTCTGACACATCCAGACGTATAGACAAGCAGGTGGGCAGGCATTCATATACTGTAGATGAAGCGAGGGAAGGAAAGATGCCTCACCAGGAACACCATCCCACCATCAACCTAATTTCAGAAACAGATTCGCAAGTAGAGAGTACATTAGAAATAGAGAGTGAACACAGTTGAGATACAGATGGTGTATGTAGGGATGGAGGGAGAGAGGAAGGGAGAGAAACACAAACAAGGAGAGAACAAGGACACATAGACACTTTGGACAGACGCACAGTCACATACCCGCTGTGCAGTGAATACAGAGAAATGCAGCAGAGAATTCAGATAAACCTGTTTCCTTCCACACATTCTCTCTCTCTCTCTCTCGCTCCATTCCTAACCGAGCATCTCAGTCCTCATTAAGACCATCTCACTAGAGATGGCAGAGGTAGAGGCTTCATTCAGAGCCCATGCAGGCCAGGGTTCTCCTATAATCTTCCATTAAATGTTGAATCGTAATTAAATGACCAGACTGAGGCGAGGGCTGAGTCAGCTCCTATCTTAATGCCCAGGCTTCCTTAAACACTTATATAACACTAACAGACAGGACTATAGACTCCAGCTGTGGCAGACATTTACAGAAGGGAGAGCTTAGAGCCAGATGGTCCTAAGTGTCTTTTGACTGTGTTTACACCCAAAACATATTTACACCATCACCGATAAAGTCTGGTATTAAATCTTTGATGTGCTGTCACTCATTTCAATTTTTGTCTGCATTCCAGTTGTGTGCTTTACGGTATAAGATCGACCACATCAAGAGATTTCATTTCCGAAAGTCATTTTAACTCAAAATGTCACTTTCATGTTTCTGGCCCCCAGATTTTGAAATTCTTGGCTTCAGACAGGTTGTATGGGTTTCAGTGGGGACAAGTTCAACTGGCACTACTTGTGACCAATTGCCAAATTATCAAAGACAGAGTAAACCATATCTTTTTAACTGTGGCCAGAGATGGTGTAGTCGTTTTAATTTGATAGCACCTACATGGCTCAGCTGCCCAGAACACTGGAATCCACTGGAACTTTCTTGCCTTCTCTCTATTCTCAGAATCAGAATCAGAATCAGAATCAGAAACAGGTTTATTGCCAAATATGTTTTCACATACAAGGAATTTGTCCTGGTGTTTGGTGCATAAACAAATAACAAAAAAGAGAGAGGGGAGAGAGTCCATGTTAGCAGGGGTTGCAGATGGGAAGAAACTGTGGTGGCGTGAGGTTTTGGTCTTGATGGACCACAGCCTCCTGCCAGAGGGTCCATACTGTCTCAATAAAGACCAAAAGCAGGCTTGAGGAGCAAGATCTACCCATTGAAAAAGAACTATAAGGGTTCTTGAATTGACTTAATCAGAATAGCCTACAGTCACTTATACTTATATACTTGTACTTATATTACAAGGCACAACATCACCGAATGGATTGTCTTAAAAACAGTGTAGCCTAGCATGATGAGACTCCAGAGCTACACTACTACCGAATATAGCATGTGCCACTAACTACCAATTCCTCTGATTAGTGCGTAGGCATTGACGTCACCACATACAAGCAGAAAAGACGACTTTGAAAAGCATAAAGACATAAATGCCAATTTTTCATCCAAGAGTGGCTGCCAAACACCCACATGAGCATCAACACTATGTGCAAAAAAGAACATGCATGTTTTCATACACGGGGACAGAAATCGCCTGGCTGGCAAGCAGACGTACAAAGAGTCCTACTTCACACACAAAGATCTCTCTCTGATCTGGCAATTATAGATCATCCCATCCCCCTCTCTCTTTCTCTCGGTCTTACTGATCATCTGATTGCAGATTGAGGGAGACAGGCAGTACAAGAACCCTTCAATCTGGCTCTTAACTGAGAAAAGCAAAAAAATTATTCAGCGCCGCCCCCCCTCGCTTTATGACTCGTGAGCAACTGAGAATGGCAGGGAAATGTATTGATAACAGACTTGGCTGATATAGGGTAGTTTTAACATATGCCGATTAGCACCAGACTGAAAATTACTTTCCAATGGAGAGATCTCTGTAGAATGTGTCATAGTCTAGGACTTGGCTGCATGTCACGGAAACCAAGCCTTAGTGTATTAATAATGGCTGCAGTTCAGCATCATCTAACAATACTGTATTACTGCTGTATCGCAGTAATACAGAGGAGAGGGGAAGTCTTGCTCCAGCAAAATGACCGCTTGTACACAACCATTTAATCAATTGACAAATCAATAGCATGCACTAATAAGTTTGCCCTGGATTGTTATTTATGTTTGTTTGCTACTTCCTTACTAAGGGGAAATGACTCAAATCTCACAGTGCAGCATCAACTCAGTGTGAAGGACACAGTTCCCCCAAGCTGAAAACGTGGAGGGAATGACAAGATTATAAGAAGGAGGGCTGTTCATAAAGGGATGTTAATGTTTTGCGGCTTGACTATTTTCATTCTTAATTCAGGATAATTCATGTTTTTTGGCCTGTGAGAAGTCGAACAGCCAGATGGAATGCATGGTTTTGTTCTCTGCTAGTAGCCACATAAACATTGGGAAAATGTAGCTACATGCAAAATAAATGGGAGTCATGGGGGTAGCCATGACATGTTATGTAATATTTGGTCAAATTATATGGATTTATCCTAAATAAATGGTAACATTTCGCTTGATGATGATTTGATGCCCAAAATTTGAAGCGCCTATTCTTGAGCATTAGTTGAGTCATTTGTTCACGTACCACCATAAAACCAAATGCATGCACTCCTAGTTCTTATATTGCTCAGAACTACCTGAACATCACATGAAAATAACAAGAAATACCCTTTAATATCAGGATGGATAATCCATTAGCAATGAATAGTGTCTGCATGAAGAAGCTGATTTGTCACAAGGACAATGGGAGCCACAGACCCATGCAGTCTTCTGACTCAATTTGGATCATTGTCATCTGCTGCAGTTTCACCAGGGACCAATTAAATTGCAGATGCACTATATTGATATCCATGTAAGCACCCAATGTAAAATAGTACTCCAATATCGACTGAAGATAACAATAAAAGAGTGATACAAAGTGGCATGTGCTCAACAGAAAAAAAAATAAGAAAAGAAAAAGCGATAAACATACAGTAGGATTAATGGCCCCACATGGAGACAGAAGCCAAGCTGGCTGCTGGGAGTACAATTACTGGATGCCCGTTGGTGGCTCAGATGTAAATAAGAATGGGCTGGTGCCTCAGCTGTGAGATAGCACACCACAGAGGAACATCAGACAACAGTAGTTACATTGCAAAAAATGTCCATATTCACCTTCATGTTATGTATGGAGTCTTAAAATCTTGTTCTGCCAGTATTCCGAAGGCAAAATAACCTGCTTCAAAACTATTCTTCTTTTCTTGAAACTAGTCACATGATTAGCCTCATTCTTCCTTGTTTCAAGATACTGACACTTGTGAAACCCCACATCTGACCCCCACAATTCTTCAGTTGTTTATAGAAAAATAAGACTTCAAGACTGAATATATGACTAAATGACTTTACTGTGTAGTGTAGTACTACAGTGTAGTACAGTGCAGTCAGTTCTGCTGATTGCACAGGACAAAAGGCATTTAGGAATGGAGCGAGGCAGAAGAAAAGAATAAATTAAAAAGAATCTCACATTGTGCAGGAAGAAAGCACAGCTGAAGGAGATATTTGAAAAGCAAGGACATTTGAGAGGGAGGAGCCTGAACAAATGATACTAGAATAAAGTGCATGACGGAATTACAGCTAGGACGTTTGAGACTTTAACCGTCTCAAGGTTTTGTGTACTAAATTAAATCTGTGTCACTTTCTTTTCACTTTCTTGGACCACGTTGGAATTGGCCCATATTTCACTAACTGGATTTTATCAAAAACTGAATCTTCTCCATCCCACCAAAACAATATCACATATATGTAAACTTGAATGCCCATTGGCAAAACATATGTAATAACATTTTCTCCAATATATGCAATCCCAAAACACAATTAATACAGTATAAAATTCTACATAGAGCTCATATTACCACTCACAGTCTTGATCTCATGGGATACACAGATAACAACATATGTCCACACCTCCAAAATCCAATAGACGACTACTTCCACGCCCTCTGGCTTTGCCTATATATTCAATTGTTCTTGTCAAAGGTTCTGAAACAATCGACTGATTCTCTGCCTCACAGCCCTCTGTGTCCATCCATATGTTTGCTGGGAGACATATCCACTATACAAACATCCACACAGTTCAAAATGTATACATGGAAATCGTTAACAGCTGCCAAGAAGGTTATATTACTTAATTAGAAAGACACAACAACATTATCCATAGGCCACTGGCTCAATTTTTTCATTTGCTGAACGCACAGCTTTAGAAAAGCTTACAGCAAGAACATTAATAAAACCTTCAAAGATACCTGGTCTCCATATTTGCAATTCCTTGCAAGCTAATTCCTCCCACCTATGTCCCCATTACATCTACAATAACCATAATGCCAACAGCACTACAATATATCATAGTATGCAAGACTGTTATATGTGACTATGTGCAATTTTGTTTGCCCCTCTACTCCCCGTTCCCCAGTCTTGTATCATATTCTGTTATTGTGTCATCCTGTATTGATGTGTTGTAATGTCACTTTGAAATTAAAAACAATATATAAAAACTATGGGATGATGTATGTGCATTGGTTTTTGTTACGTATGTATACCATTCGGGAATACTAGTTTATATATGTTGACATGATGGTAGATAGATTGGTTTCCTTGCCTATACATTGGTTTACCTGGATGTTTATTGGTTGGTTTTTTGTTTTTGTTTTTTTTACACATAGATGAAACCAATCCATATGTAATCAAACCAATATAAACCAACCAATAGTTTCTGGTAAACCAATGTACATGCAATCAAACGTACACAAACCAAAGCCAATCAATTAACCAGCTAATCAATATATATAAACCAGTATTTTCAAACTGTATACATTGTAAAACAATGCATATACAGTAGGGTTCAAAAGTCTAAGTCCACTACTGAGTCCAGTTGCTCTTTCTTTCACTTTTTCACACACGTATGCGCACATGCAATCTCACACACACAAACACACACACACACATGCTAGTGATAGAAGATGTTCCCTCCTCGCGCTGAGTGGCTACGAGCTTCACCAGAGCTGTTTTAGGCCCGCATAAAAAATTCAATACTCTCCCTTCGCAACATTCGCCCTACATACACCACAAACACATGCACGCATCACGGCGTTATTCATAGCACACACGTGAGCAGGCATGAAGAAACACACATACAGTGATACACAGCATGATACAGGCCTGACATGGTTAATGTATGAGGAAGACATTACAAAGGGTTTCATTTAGTGAGTAATTAGCTCGTCCTATATATGTGTACTTATCTGTTAAAGCCTTTCATTGTCGTTTTGGTTGATAAATTGGAACAGCCTTGGTATATCTGTTGTTAATAACCTCTTTGCGTTCATATTTGATTCTTCATTTTGATTCATATTTGGTTTTACTCAGTGAGCATTGAGCGGTGAAATTTTCAGTGTCACCAGAGACCTGTTAATAAATCAGGTTATCATAAAGCCAGCTGTGTGTATGTGCATGCGTGTTTGTGTGTGTGTGTGTGAAGATGTACTGTATGTGCACCTGCTTAAATCTGCTTTTAATGTGTAAGAGTGCTTGCATTTGTACGTTTACATATTTGATGTGTGAATGTGCTGTATGGGTGATGACGCACGTACGAATGTGTGTGCATGCTAGTGTATATGTGTCCTTGAGAAAACACATATCTCTGCACACATCTCCACAGTAATCAGGTCAACACCTTCACCTTCCCATCCATTTTCATTAGACATAAATGACAGGAGTGACTGGAGAAGGAAGGAGGGAGAGAGTGAGAGGAAGACAGAGAGAGTGAAGGGATATGGATTTATGCTCCCAGTGGAAAGACTACTAAACCACTTTCCACTGTCCTCAACAATAAAACAACTACTGCTCATATTATATCACCCTATATATATACACTATTATTGCATCTTAGGATATTGAGCAGATATGATTTCAACATTTTATAGAATATCTTCATGAAAGACATTGTGGGGCATTTGGGGCACCTGTTTGCAGTGGCAGTATCCACACTTTTACAATTTGAGTTAAAACCACTTCAGGAAAAGTATTTCCACTCTTACTGACTTCACCAACTTCTTTCCTTCTGAAGTGTATCTAGGTCAGTCCATAGAGCCAAGTTCAGGCCATGTGTGGTCAAGTGGTGAGAAGGGAAGAATTGGTTTCTGGCAAAGAGGAGCTAAGATATCAATCCGATGGTCTGTGTTCCAATTTATAGGGTAGAAGATCAAACAGCCGCTAAATTCAAAAAATATTATTAGTATTATTAGTAAAAAAAAATCATTCAAGTAATGTTGCTGAGGGTGAGAGCTGCAAACCCAATGAAAGACAGGTTAAACTATTTGCAGGTTTCAACTAATTTGCGTGTTTGGATCTCATTACAAATCCTTCATGCCACGATCGAAAACAGAAGGATTTTCAGATCAATAGCCAGGGAAAGGAAGTGACATCAAATGTAACTGAATAGATGGAAAGACCACAAGTCAATATTGGTGCTCTTATACAGGATGCAGTTGGTTTTTCTGCCTTGGTGTTTTTTTTTATACAGTTTCACATCACAATGAAATCAAATAAGTGACACAATTTATCCCACTCGCACCAAAACTAAAATAAACAAGGAATATCAAAACCATCTCCATTATCCTTGATATTTGTCCTACTTTATGAACAATCTAACTTATGAAGCTATCGTCTTGCAGTACGAAGCTGCTGAATATTGTGACTATGACATAGGAAACATCACTCTCTACAGGCATAGAGAGAGAGAGACACTTCCGGCAAATCTTGTCACACACTGACAGTAATATTGCTGATCACGGTGTGTGTGCTGTAAAAGACAGGCAACCAACGAAATCATGCTAAGCGTATCCTCTTCCTGGTGTGAAGCTGTTGCAGATGGAATGGGAGCATCCGCTGAAGGATGAAGAAAATGAAATGAAGAAATCAACTCAATGCCAGAGTTATCCACGAGCAAGATGAGAAAATGATTTAATTGCCGAATCTGACAATGAAGTAGAACATTACACTGCCCTTCAGACACTCTTGTTACCTGTAAACTACATACAGCTATTGCTGCTCTGCTGTGGTACTGTAGATTGTTTGTTTATTAAATTTGGGAAGCACCATAGACTCATATCCAGCAGCATTTTAGTACAAAAATAATGATAACTGGGATAAATCAATTGGGCATCAGATTTGATGCCTTTGATCTGTGCAGAAAATATTCAACACATACACTAGGGTTTACACTAAATTGGAACAGGAAAATATCATGTGTTTTAGGTAATAACAGCAGCTACCAGGTACAGGTTCTCCTGGTGGTAGCTAATGCAATTTTCAGAATGACATATTTGTTGGTTAACCTTAAATTGAGTTTTTTGTCCAGGGAGATGAAAGGCACTCAACTGAATCAATGGAAAATAATGAGCAGTGCACAGATCCCAAATGTCTATATTTCACACAACAGGTGTTTTAAATTGTTATTTTATGTAAAATCCCATGTGGATGTCAAGTCTCCAAAAGAACGATACAGTAAAAGATCCAACAGTAAAAAAAAAAAAACAGTACTGTACAGGCAGTATAATGAGTATTCTTTAAAAGCCTGTGGCTCCCTTTTGGTCTCATTAATGTCAGTTGGTTAAGACAATGTCCTCCAACATGCTGGTAATAGCAGCTAAGAGTGTAAACTAGACTAGAGCATGGGTGCAACCCTGCATCCACCATGACACAAGAATACTGTCTTGCAATGTGGACATCAATAGTATTGAATGTTTACATTGCTCAGGTCATCATCAAATAAATTGATACTAGGGAGATTTTAACTCACACACACAAAAACGTACGCATGTATATGCACACACAGACACACACAGACACACACACAGACACACCATAAATAGCAGCTACCTTACCTTTCTGTACACTATCATGTTGGGGGACTCATCCGCTACCCCGTTGGTTCCCTGCCCAACGCTGTTGGTCTGTGCCATGATCCAGTAGGGTAATCTGCCACAGCAAATGTCAGGTGCTCCTATCATGGGCAGAAGGGACATTTTGGTACATCAGAGGAACAATGGAACCTGAACATGACTTGCCCTTACCTTGCCAAGAAGAGAACAATTTAAATACCTTGTAGCCAAGATCACATTTCAACATATTTGACATTTCCGCCTAGAATGGACATGCAATGTTCCAGTCCGGGTACACGTGTTCACATTGGACAAGGTCTTGACAAGGACATGTTTTTTTAAGACAAGGTGCAAAAAGGAGGCTGACACATAAAATGGGATCAGGCACCATGTGAAATCACACTGATTACAATGAATTAACCAAAACTTCAATTTGAGCATTGAAAGCAATGGCTGTTAACATGTAAAGGGGTAAGCTATTATCACCATTTGTGAGGTGGATTCATTGTGTTCAAGAACCAATAGCGGAAATAGTGATAATGCCTTTGTTGACATTGGAGGATCCAACAGCAATCGTGACGTCCTATAGGGCACCAAACTATGGATGAATCGTGGGGTTGGCATTGGCAAGATGATAAGGTGAGGACCCAGACCCTGACAACGTTAAATGCAGTAAATTAGCACACAGCCCCTCAAGGAGATAGGCTAGTCTAGTACACAGATTAGACAAATCCATTCGGGTAAAGGGGCATAGCCGAAACGTGTAAGACGGTGGAAATGTAACGATATCGTATGGATGGTTCGTCATTCCGTCTTCGCCTCACGACACCCACACGACATCCTTCCAAGGATTAGTCTGCAACACTAAATAGCCTATGTAACCTGCTCTCAACATGAGGCTGTTACTCATGGGGTTTTTTTTCTACCCACACTGAACAGTGCCGTTTCAGCACCGCGGACAGCTACCGCAAAACGCCCGCACCCGTGATCAATCCCTCTCATTTATCCCGAATTGCACGTAACTATACACACAACACAGCAACGTCGTTAACTGGCGGTTTACCTGGAAAAACGCGCAGCCCGCTATAGGAATCCTGATTCCTTGCAGAAATGGAAGCCTATGCCTTGCGTTCAGTATGTCAACTGGCAGACATAGGAATGCGAGGATAATTCATTTGCAACGGGAAGAGGCAGTCATTCGGTGGAGATCTGGTGGGTACAGCTCCCTCTCTCTCCTGTCGAAATGATGCTCAAAAAGCACAGGCGCGCAACCTCAGAGCTTCGTGAACGCGCGTCGATCCGAGACCAATCGCGTGTGAGGAATAAATTACATCCCGTTTTGGAGACATACAGCTTTTTTCTTTTTTAATTATTGCCTAGTATTGTGTTGGTTCTGATGGTTTGTTCAAGATGCAAGATGCAAGAACAATCACAAGCTTTAATTGCAACACAGCTTCTTTGTATTTATTTATTACTGCTACTCCCACCCCCTTCCCCATGTCTATTTATTGTGAGGGTTTTACTGCACTTAATTGTATGACTGCTATTTCTGTCTTGCCTTTAATGTTATTCCTGCTGCTTCAAGCCGCAGTCAAATTTCCATTTTTAAATGAAATGGACAATAAAGTTGAATCCTCAATCTTGACCTTAATCAAACGTCCAGAAAGGGAAAATATAACAGAGAATTCATGAGATATTCTTTTGAGCTTGGACAGTTCAGGACAAGTCATTCCCAAATATACAATAGACAATAGAGTCAAGACTGTTTTGACTGTGTAATCAAGATGCAAATCCTGATGCTGTCACGTTGACCGTGACATCAAGCTAAATATTCTTTTCGGACATTTCTGGTGTTAATATTGTAGCAGAATCTTAATCATCTTAATCAAAGGTCCTAATACAGAATTCATGTGGTATTCTTATGAGCTTGGACAGGTCAGGACAAGCCACTCCCAAATCTGGACACAATAGAGTCAAGACTCTATTGTGATTTATCTTGATTTTGTCATCAAGAGACCAAATCCTGGAGCTGTCCCGTTGACAGTGAAAAGGATGCCAACCTTGTGGACACAGTGATAGCATGCAGGAAGAATTAACAGTGATATCGGGAGGTATGTGGTTGAACTGCTAGCACTATGATACTACAATGAAATGATGCTCACTCTACGACTCCCCAAAGTCGTTCTCAATGGAGCAGTTGTAGGTCTTGTTTCTTGATAGGATTATAGTTTAGTGCCTTGGTTCACCGGTTTCTTGTTTTGCAATCAGGTTTTTCATTTTTAAGTGAGGTAAAAAGATTTCCACTGTTATTTTCATGGTCATGATTATGATTCATAATCATGATTATGAAAATGATAAGTAATAATAAGTAAAACTACCATACACAAAACACATCAGTAATGAGGCACAGCACAGCATATTGCTTGCCAGTTTATTAGAGCTGAAAGTTGCTCTCTCTCTCTCGCTCTCTCAGGCTGGGTGATGGTCAAGGGTTGTTATTTCAAAGGCCTAATTAATTATCTTAATTAGACATCCAAAAAGGAAACCTTGTTTGAAGATGCATGTAGATGAAGAAGGAGGAAAAGTGAAACTATTTTTGGAGCATATCTTATCACCATTTTGGCTTTTCTCCATTTCTTCTTCATTTTGGATTTTACCTCAGTCGGCAGTAGACACACAGTGCCACAATGCTGCATTATTCAGAGACCATCTAATAATGGTCTTTTCTCACAATACCTTTGCAAATTCTAATCATACTGATGTAGTCCAAAGTAACCAGATTAGCATTAACGTCATTAAAATGACAAAGTGTGAAAGTGTGTTTCTCCCCATTGTAAGGGAAGCTCACTCAAATTCATTGCTTTAATTTGATTGTATTTTGCAAATATTTTGCATAATAGTATCAGTCACTCGTTGCCACTATTGAGAAAATGTTAATAGGAAATGTGAATACTGGCATATTAATAATATGTTGCTGTGATTCAACACATCAAGCACTGCAGACAAAAAAATCTGCCTCAATCTGTGGCTTGGAGGCACACAGCAGTCCAGGCGTGAAAGATGACAGATGCGCCCCCTCTCCCTATGTATCTCTCTATCTATGTTTATCTGTCTTCTGTCCCCCCCCCCTCCTTTTCTCTTACAGGGTCATGTCTTCTGTGAGGTGGACCCAAACATTCAATCCAATCAGTTTCCCCTTGGACTGCACCATCAGCATTTCAGTAATGCATGACCATTATAAACACCAAGGCACTACTGTAACAACTTTGTAATGATAATAGGTTAGGAAGCAAAATACCAATATGAGTGTCTTGGAAGATACTGAGCTGATATCAACTGATGTTCCTTGTATTGCATTCATATTATTATTATTTCTTGTTCATTTCAAGGGGTACAAGTTATTATCTATTTTTATTTTTTCTTTATTGAGAATTGAAATGATGGCGATCGGAATGTTTAAGACAAAATAAGGGTTCCAACACTGTTCTTATTTACAAAGTATAGTTCCGCAAATAACTTTTTTTGGCTGGATCCTTTTTTTGGCTGGATCCCTTTTTGGAAAATAAGCCTCACAGAGGGTTACAGAGGGATTAAATGTTTTAAAAGGAACACTTTTTATATTTGGATGGAAGATTTTTTTTATTATTAAGTAGGTGAGGTGTTATAATATGTTCTGTTCTGACTGAGCTCTGTTCATTTATGTGAAAAAGTCAAAAGTGTGTGCTTGTGTTATTTCAAGGATGAGTTTATCATCACAAAGCTTTGCAGATTATTCGAAAAATAAGCTATTTGATTAGCAATGCTCCCTGATTACACCACTCTTGTGCTCAGAAGGTCAGTGGATATTCAAAGGCATTTAGAGACCAATAACAAACCAGAGAAGAACCCTGTCCTCATAGCAAAGACTAGCCAACATATTCAACTGTTTACTCCCAGCTTACTGTTGCTACACCATGCAGTCTTGGCAACCAGTCACCAGAGAGCCTAGATATCAAGTGTCTCATTAGTGGAGCTTACATCAGAAGAAGGTCTGGTCAATTCAACCAAGAAGGATTCTGGGAACTAGAGTTCACTGAATCCTTGTGGGTTTCACGTGTACCAGCCCAGCACCCACAGGCATAGTGTATATATTCCTTAAAGGTCAGATAGCAATCAGCACAGTCATCCTAGGGGAATACACAGAACTGAATGTCACTACCACAGCTCCAAATGGTTCAACTGCATAGACAGTGAGATGACTCTCATGCTGTACATGCAATGAAAGGAAGGGAAAAGAAGTGCCCATGTCCAACCAACTCAGACCAGCGGTAGATACATAGACATAGGTAGACATGCAGTGAAATACATACCCACACACTTCAGGCTTCTTACCTTTATTTGGAACATTTCTATGGAAAAATCTCTGTTAGGCAATCTCTCAGGTTAACTGCAACAATAATAATAGCTTTACAATGGTTTTGAAAGACATTGTAATGCATATTTGGTAAATGTTATTGAAGCAAAAGTGAAATTGTGTAGCTTACTTGCTCTGTAAGTATCTGTATAATTTGGCATGTGTTCACACAAAGAAATTAGCACTCAAACAGTCTTGTCTGTATTAGAGAATGTGTCATACTACTGCCAAAGAAATTTAAAAAAGAAAGTGTGACAGTGGGCTATCCAGTAATAAGGGTACATTAATGTGGTTACAAAATGATTTCACTAGGACAAGGCAAACGGTCTGTGTCCACAAAGACTCTAATTCAGTCTGTAACTCAATATAAGTAGATTTCTAGCCTTGAGTTTGAGTTGTTTATACTCAAATATACTTATTGGGCTGCCATACAAACCATACTGAATTATTAAAAAGAGTGGTCAAGAGCGGTAGAGCCATCTGGTGGCTTGCACTCCCATTCGGATATTACCTGCGCCTTGTTTTGTGAACTGTCCCTTTAAACGTTGAGCCTAAAACTTCAATTCCCACAATGCACGCGGGTATGCCTCGTCGTCGAACAAAAGGCGGAAACAAAAGATATCACCAAATTCTCAAAACAAATAACATCGAGTCGATTTAAAGTAAGCGTGGTTGTGACTGACAGCCGGCAAACTGAACACCGTAGCTACTCTTAATTCAAGGGTTTTGATATGGCTTTGAAAAGAATACAGAAGGTATGTATATTCGTTTTTTCGTAGATACTTAACGTTAAAAAAAAAGGTTGGTTTGACAAACATTCTGACGGGAGCTTCGCTAGCTAGGCAGTCATCTACTGTAAGCTAACTGGTTGTCTATCATAGCTACTAAACTAGCTGATTATTGTACATATCTACAACATTTATTAAATGGTTTATTGACTTGCTAGACACCTCTTCCATCAAGCAAGTCGATTTATCTGAATGGTAACGCCGATGACATTGCGTTTAAACAGGAACCAGTTAACGTAAGTTGGCTAACGGCACTATATAAGATGACGGCCTTCGTCGTTTCTTGGACGAGCACTATGAAGTTATTCTAATATGTGTTTACTGCATTATGGTGTCCCAAATCCAAAAGCCCAACGGTTCTTCAAGACTTTGTCCAGTAGTACAGTATATCTGTTGGGCTGATAAATACAAATGGACAGTGTGGGATCTCTGAACGTTTTGTTTGCTTGTTTTACCAGGAGTTACATGACCTAGAAAGGGACCCTCCAGCTCAGTGTTCAGCTGGACCAGTTGGGGACGACTGTAAGTCAGGTCTACTTTGACTGAAGGAGGCCATAAAATATAAGCCTGATTGTGTTACATGTCGAACAATGCCAAAACAGGAATAAACCGTAATTTGTCTGTATATCTGTGTGTATCTTTGTGTGTTTTGAAGAAGTGTGTTCCGATCATATTGATTAGCCTAGACACCAACTAATGTTCTCAGTCTTTGTCTCATTCTCTTTTTTTCAGTGTTTCACTGGCAAGCTACAATCATGGGACCGGTGAGCTTTTTCTGGATTTTTGTTTGTACCAAGCTGCTTCTGGATCTTTAGACAATAGTGTTTTCATGTTGACTTACAGCCCTCCCCTTGTTCTGTATGGAGAGCACAGAATGGTGCACTCTATCTCAGTCGTTGCACACTCAAGCCTATAGCATCATACAGAGACACCAGTGACACTTCCACTTTTGGATGCTTTTTGATGCTTATTGAACCAATTTTAGGCCATTGAAGTTCTAGTGGGAATATGCCCTCCATTCAGTTCTCTATACCTCACCTAATATATTATCTCAATGTCTCATTATCCATTCATCTCATTTCCTCTACTGTAGACAAATGAAAGGCAAATTATAGAATGTGTGTTCTCTAACCTCCTTTTTTTTTATCATGTGGGGATATACTACACCTGGTTTCCCTCCTCTTTCAGACCGACAGCCCATATCAGGGAGGAGTATTCTTCCTTGCTATCCACTTCCCCACTGACTACCCCTTTAAACCACCAAAGGTGAGATGATTTAAATCCCACCTTATGATTGGCTGGAAAAATCAGTGTTTGTATACTTATTTGCCATGTGACTACGACCACCTTTAAACCTATTTCTGCTCTGTTTGTTCTTTCCATAGGTAGCCTTCACAACAAAAATCTATCACCCGAACATAAACAGCAATGGTAGCATCTGTCTTGACATCTTAAGGTCACAATGGTCACCTGCACTTACAGTATCAAAAGGTAACTACGACAGCACGGTAATGGTGTCTTGCTTCTGTAATTTGAGGTATTTCTGGATGTTGGGGTGGGACATAGCATGGGGAGGGACTGTTCAAAAGCGGGCGGGTTGGACCATAACAAACATGGAAAGAGGAAGGCAGTTGAGCCCATTGCATACTCAGTGTAGTTGGTGAAGCAACCACTGTGAAATGCTTTGCATAATGTTGGGCTGTCACAAATTCTGGATTCTACAAAATGAATAAATTCCAGCCACCAGGACAGCTACCGTGGCATCTGAGGGAAAGGAAACAGGGTTTTCGGGGGTGAACATCCAAAAATGCACCACTGTACTATGTCGGCACTTGTCACTTTGATTTGTGAAGTTGCAGGTTCTGTATGATGGGATTGGTAGAGGGGTAGATCTGCAACGCCATGAAGTAACCACCAAAAATG
Source organism: Gephyroberyx darwinii (assembly GCA_900660455.1). Lineage (NCBI taxonomy): Eukaryota > Metazoa > Chordata > Actinopteri > Trachichthyiformes > Trachichthyidae > Gephyroberyx > Gephyroberyx darwinii. Next base: position 32,682 of record CABFOQ010021757.1, on the reverse strand, counting down.
TGTAATTTTCCAGAAAGTAAAAGTAATGGGCTTAATTTTTTTTTTTAAAAAGGGCCATCTGTTGTTAAATAGGTGTACATTATGATATGGAGAAGTAGCTAACAAGGTGAAAGTCATTTTCATCTCATTGTGTCTTTAATGTAATTAGGGTTAAAACCACGAAGGGGTAGAACCCTTGTTGCTATCTTATTTAGTTTTGAAGATATTGACCAATAAACTTCAAAAGGGCGTGGCTCAGCACATAAATAGACCAAAGTCAACAACCATTGGGCCAGTCATCACAAAACCTGCAGGATATGTCCACATAAGTACCTGAAACCTACAAATGCAAACAATGGGCGTGGCATAACACAAATCAGACTATAAATCAGAAATTGTTTGTCCAACCACATGTGTAAAACTATTTTGAAATCGCTCAATAGGGGACGCTACCATTTCCAAACATGTGTATGGGCCTGGCACAAATCTGGCCATAAATCAATGACAGTTTGTTCAAACATCACCAAACCTGGTGGATATTTTTTATTAAGTTGTTGAAACATGTCCCCGAAATGTTTTTGAAATTGACCAATAGTGGGTGGCGGCGTTGTCAATCAAGGTCGTGGGCCTGGTGCAAATTGTGCCATAAATCAATGAGTTTGTCCAATCATTACAAAACTTGGTAGATATTTATGTTGAACTAAGTTTGTAAAATGATCTTAAAAATGGCCAATAGGGGGCGCCACAAGTTTTTTCCATATGGGCTTGCAGTATAGTGTTTTTCTGGGGCTTTTATTTTGAAAATGGGCTTCTTTGTTGTTGTTTGTTTGAGAATGGAAGCCTCTGTCCTAGTGGCCTTGCTTACTTAAGCATACAGTTAACTGCATATATTTGTTTGTGGAATTTATCATCTTCTGTCACTCTGCATGCAGTTTGCAGTAACAAATGGGTTTGAACCCACAAATTGCCGCTTGCGGCTATATTATATGATAAGTGTATGTATATCATATATACTGATTTTTGGTCTTTTTTTCCAGTTTTATTATCCATATGCTCTTTGCTATGTGACCCAAATCCAGATGACCCTCTAGTCCCAGATATTGCACACATCTACAAATTAGACAAACAGAGGTGAGTATGGAAGCCTAAGATTTTGCCTTCTGGAAAAAGTTAAATCAGTAAACTAATTCTTTAAAACTCAATTTTCCCTCTACAGGTACAACAGACTAGCAAGAGAATGGACTGAAAAGTATGCAATGTGAAGGACGGTGAAGTTTTAGCAACAATGGTTTAGATGCATTGCTGGACACTTCCAAAATACTACAGTACTGTTGCAACTCCTCATCCACCCTGGCTCTCGACAAGGTGTTTTTACACTGGAAGCACTTTCTCTACCCAGACTGAACTGTTTTTATTCTTGAATTTACTTTTTGCTTTTATTATTATTATTATTATTATCATTATTATTATCTTTTTCTTTTTTTTTTAGTGAGCTGGCCTGCAAACAAGGAAAAGTATGTTTTGTTGTTTTGCTTTTCTTTTTCAGGATTTCTATTGTATAGTATGAAACTATACAGAATCTATTTTTATTATTTTGCATTAAATATGAATGAATAAAGTGAATTGCTAATGGTTTTCTCTGTCACTCTACATGAGTGAGCTGAAGTAAAGAACTACTTTCTCTTCTCTGGCAGTATATGTGATTTTCATGCAGCATATTTATTTTATTTAACTTTACATGTATCATCCCATAAAGAAAAATCAGGAGAGGACATTGACATTAGATGTTGCATGTGTACACAGAATTTCTAGTGTTTTGGTCATATCGTTTTCAGATCATAATGGTATTTAACTAGTGATCGTTGTACGGTTGGCAGCGTAGCTTTGTTGTTTGAATCCTGTAACCATTAGGTCTTGATGTCAGCAACAGTCAATCATCAGACTGGTTCAGAACAAGACTCTGAACTCAGACCTGCTTACTCCTTGCAAGTTGATCTGGATAAGGGTGTCATGACTTAAATGTAAATGTTAAATGGTGAGGCCTTTCCTTGCTAGGCATCAACAAACTAAAGGCTGCCCCCACTGCATTATTCACATGGCCACTAGGTGGTAGTGTTTCCTTTTTGCAACCTGAGCCTCTATATAAGGCTATTTATTTTCTACTCAGGCCAACTTGGTTTTACTTTTAATTCAGTTTGCTGAGTGGATATTTTGGTTGTCTTGCTTTAGCAATGAGGAGAGATGGTTAGTCTATTCTCATTAGCCCACCCATCACCAAATGGACTCCTGGTCGCCACCCAGTTGTCACAGTGGTAACAACAGATTCATAGAGCAGCTGGTGTCTCCTATGGAGGTGTGTATGCTAAAGAGGTGAAAATGTTCTGAGTGATCACTGTAAGGATAGGAGCACTAATATAGTTTGCCTCATCAGTGATGAGGTGATGTGACTAGACATCCTGGATTGGTATCACTAGTCTTGCTTCTATCAGAAACTTTCTGAATACAATCCCTCAGTACTAGTTTTGCGATCCTGATAACCTTCCAGAAGAACATGCTCTTTATAATTATTTTTAGGACTTTACCTGGCACCCTCACCCAGAGCGACTTCACTCTAATCAATAAGCCACCCCTGCTCTGTGGTGTTTGGTGGGGCTCATTCAGGGTTATGTAAACTTTATTATAAAATAGATCAAACTTAAGAAGGAGATAAGAGGGCTGTTTGCTTATCTGCTTTCATGAAGGGTGAATGCATGATGATGCAAAAGAGTCTATTGGGGAAAATGTGCAGTGAAGATCCATGCAGGTTATCCTAGGCTTGATCACAGAAGAAAAAACCCTACTTTGCAACCCTACTAAATCGACTAGTCTGCCTATGCAGTTGGGGAGTCCTGGTCTTGATCTGCATTTTGATTTGACTGACCATTTCTACCAAGCCTAGGTGAAGAGCTCTGACATCAAAGCTGGCCTCAGTTGGAGTATGCATTTACATAGGGTGTCCACATACATTCATACAATCAAATGCTGCCTCTAAGAATTTAAATCATATTGTCAGGTATGCAACTTCCACCTCTAACCCCAGGTTTAGAGGGGGTCATCAATCACAGCAAGCAGTCAAAAATCATTTCATGGTCACGGTGTGTGAGTAGGCTTTGAACTTACAACGGTGAAAATACGATGAACGATGAAAAATCACTTATATTCCTATAGGAATTTACAGTGTGTATTGTCCCCAATAGTGAGTTTATAGTGACGTTATGGTAGGTGTTTTTTTTTCATTATTTCCTATGGTGTAGCTGTAATGTTCCTATTAGGACTTAATATTGAGCGCTTATACAACCTCCTTTGTTGTACCTTTTAAACAGTGACTTTTTCATTTTCTTTTAGTGAGCTGGCGCACATTTATTTGGTTTCCCTTTCCTGTGTTTCTTCCCATTACGCACGCTCAGTGCGTGGTGTGTCCTCAGCAATAAATTGGTTACATGAGGCATTATAAACTGACTGCCAGTCCTGATGAAAAACCATCACAATGTTAAAATAATATACCTATAGGGACATACAGTGGTACTCAATATTGAGTTTATTGTGACCTTATACGGTATGGTTTTCTTCATCTCATTTGTTCATTTTCTGTGATATATTTTTGACCTATCATATTTTAAAGTTTCGCTGTGATATTTGTATAGTATCTTTTAAAAAAAAAACGAGAGTAGTTTTTCGTGATGAAGGGAGTAAAAGTGGTACGACAAGTCTGCCTCAAACACAAAATGAATCCAATGACTTTCTCAAAAGTAGAAAAGTTTGGTAGCCTTCTGGAGAGCCCAGGGGGAGGTAGATGCTCAGAAAACTGTGTTGGGGAGGAGTCCTGTGTTTTTTGCACGGTGACACGTGAAACTTTCCCTAGGTTTTTGGTTGGTATGCTTACTCTGTGAACGGCGCTCCGAAGACTCAGCAGAGAATCTATAGCGAGTGGACCAATCCTGCCTATTTTTAGAAGTCTGCTAAATGGGGGAAAACGGAGGGGTTTGAAGAAACTGCAGAGGAAGGTCTTCACTGCGCTGCAATGAGCTCCAACAACACTGCGAAGTGACGGAATAAAAGTTAGAAGTTCAACACGTTGCTTAAACTCAACATAACTTTAAATAAAACGCAGTGGCCACTGGAGACGTTGCTGCGCAGCGCAATGGCTGCCCAGTGCGACACTTTAAGCGGATACTTGCAGCAGTCGGACCAGGGCTCCAACAGCGAGCGCAGCACCGACTCTCCTGTCCCGGGATCCGAGGAGGACTTGAGCGGACCTCATCCGCTGCCAGATCCGGAATGGACGGAGGAGAGGTTTCGAGTGGACCGTAAGAAATTGGAAGTCATGTTATTAGGTAAAACAAAAAACAATTCAAAGGAACTGTTCTCGTGATTAACGCGAATTCAACATTGCCATTAGTTAAGACACGATAGGGGATAAGGGTAACTGTTATTGTATTTTTACTCCCATTCTTTCCTTTCTTACGTTTCATCCCCCACTTTCGAAACGTAATGTTGTAGCTTGTCCGTGTTTTCTGGGAATCTACACCATCTAGAGTAGGTACTTTTACAGTGCTTTGTTGCTTTTAGAGCTGTTAAATGACATGCTGAAACGGTGTAATTTACAATTTTAGTTTCCTGGTTAACAAGGAGAGCAACCTTTTGAAGTCACGTGACCCGCATCGTGATCTGAATCAATTAGGCCAATTAAGCCGAATCAATTAGCCATTAGTCATTCCAATTAGTGTTGGGTCTGTCTAGGCTTTAGAAAATGATACGATAGCCACAGAAAAGAGTCGAGCTGATGGGCCTATATGTTGTAGCCTGAAACATAAGTTTGAATAGCTGCTTCACGAGGTCATAGACGTGAGAGCCAATAACCATCAGTCGTTACTCAAACTCCCATTGAGTGCCCAGCATTTCGACCAGCCTGAGAGTAGATCATTGACCTAAACACTAGTCTTATTGCAACTGCACTGATGCAACAAGTTCAGTCTAAAACCTTTGGCCGACTTGAAGAAAAAAAAAAATGATACAATTGGTATACTAGTAAGAAAATCAACTGCTTTCTTCAATAAAGTTCATTTTGATGGTTATCACTGATGTCCCCAGCTACTGTCTCAGACTAAAACCAGAGTTCTTTCAGTCCAAAAAACTGAGTCACTCATCCGTAGTACACAATCACATCTACTGTTTCTGTCTTGTTTTATCCAAACGCTGTAACTGTATGTTTTGTTTTGAGGTGGTGATAAAATGTATTCACCCACATATGTTGCGTGTGACGCAACAGTTAAACAAGTGATGTCAGGCTTGTAAAGAGAGGCCAGGCAGTCTCTGCTGAGATGTCCCTTGAAACTCAGAGGTTGATGTAATTGATCAGATATTTAAAAAGTGTGGAAGATTGTTGCATTATGTAAGTGGGCTGGGTTCTTTATCACTTCAACAAAAGGAGACAGTGAGTCGCCATCAGCTGGAGAGGCGGCCAAACAGGACCTGGGGGAAACATTAACGATCAGTCATGATATAATGAAAACAAGCAGTATATCAAATGTTTGAATGAGTCTACTTTGTTGATTAGAATTACTTGCTGAAAGGTTTTTTCCGCTCAGTGTATGTGTAAAGATAATCCCCAGAGGTGTGTGGATGCTTTACTCATCAGTGACTACTTAACCAGAGTCCAGTCGCTACGTTGTCCTTTGTTTGGTAGATGTATTTTTCTTTTAGAGAATTTTTCAGCAAGCAGCTGGTTTTAAAGTTAGTTTATCCTTTATCCCACGCACACACGCACATACGTAGTTCCCCTTGAGCTCGTCCTGGTTGTGGGCCCATGGCTGCCTCGCTGCTCGGTACATTCCTCAAAGCTCCATGTCATCCCTGCCTCTTCCAGGAAAACAACTTAACCAGAGACCGGCCCTAAAACCAAGTCTCCCGGACATACCACGTGCCACGTCACTTAGTGTGTGTGTGTGTGTGTGTGTGGACGCGCATATATGTTTATAATCTATCCAGTTTACTGTGCCTTTGCAGTTTGGTTATGTCTGCTCAACAATTTGTTAGTTTAGTCTCCCCTCTCTTGTTTCCTGACTGTTGTATCATGACATCATGGCTGACATTGCTCATGTTGACATTTCAACTGGAGTGTGGACTAGAAGTTGTGTTCCCCTGTCTCCTGGTCTTTCTGGGCAGTCCTGTGTTCCCGGGTGAGGGACCACACAATCTCAACTGTGATACGGCTTAAACCTTTGACCTCTAGCCTTCAGGGAGGTTGCAGGATCTATCTGGTTGCATCCTATGCAGCTTGTGTATGTTTTTAGAGGCTTTTTTATCGTGGTCCTAACATATTTGTATTTTGTGTGTAATGCACTCATGAGTTTTTTCACCCTGATGCCAGATTCTCATCTTTGTTTCTCTAGCCATAGGTGTACGTCCATATATTTCTGAATGTTATAATTGATCTCCACGAGTTGGCATCATCGCTGTGCAACATCTGGCTGTGTTTTGATTGGATAAGATATAGATTTTGACGTGGGACTTCATGTTCTGGAGTTTGGCCCATAATTAAATCATTTTATGGGAACTCCAGTGTGTTTTCACTCTGTGTGTTATTGTCTGTGACGGTATCTCTGGTTTCTCTTTCTTGGAAAATTGAGTGCATCCGACCCTCTGCAAAAAACAGCATCCCTCCTTTTTGCCAAATTCAGGTACTATGTATGCACCAGTTTGCATTTTGAAGGCAAGAATGGACACCTGTTCCAGATACATTAAATACCAAAGATGTTATGTCTGTAGTTTATATCTTCAAAGACAGAGATACGCTTTGTAAACTTGTAATTGGAAACTCATAAAAGCCTTGGCTCTCAATGGGTTGGAACGGCGAGTACACAAGCCTTTTTAAGACCCATTAGTTCAGTAACTTATCTTTGAGGAAGCTGCGATTAGGTTTTAGGGTAGATGGCAGATCTGCCTGTGTATGGCCATACGTTCACTCACTCTCATGCATATGGTGATTCCTTATTGTGATTCCTTATTGATTTCACCCATTGAATCCATTTCAGTCATCAAGGGTGGGTGGGGGTTTAGTCCTCTTGACAGTCATGGATTTAAATTGTGCAGAATGGGGTGCATCAGTAGGAAGGTGGTCTTCATATTGTGTACACTCTGTGTATGTCAGAGGTTTTGTGTGAAAGATGGAAACTGTGTGGTTTTACAGTGGAACCAGAGAAATCAAATCCACCGTAAGTAAATTGATCTGCATGTAATTGAAGGCTAAGGCCATAATTGCTTTGATATTGGCTTTTACTCAGGAATTTGAACTGTTTTTCCAGTTAGACAGCTGGCTGTATACAGAAAAGCTACAGGAATGGAGTAATGGAGTGAGTGTGCAGGACCAGGGACTAGAGAAGAGGCATAAGGGCATGTAGATTTTTTTTTTTTTAAGGCAAAATGATCCAGACGCATGTCATGAGTGACTCCTCAGTGCATCACCCCATTAGAGGGAAGTCCCTCCATATATACTCACACTAACTGTTATTTGGATTAGCCATATTTTTTTCTCCCCTGTTCAATTTGCATCAAAGGAAAATGGGATATATTAAACGAGACCCTAAAACACTTAAACAGTGTTTAAAACAACAATAGGCAATGTACCTCGCTTTCCCGAGGTACATTTTTTTCATTTTGTTGTTTTGTGGATAAGTGGCCAAATGGAGACGTGGCGTTGATATTTCCTGTGCAGCTACAGTGGACTTTAGGAGAAAAACTTTCAGAAATCTAAAACAGCAATGATAAATGTCCGGTTTTGTTGTCTGTCCCTCAGAATTGAAGAGAAATTGAAGAGCGAGAAATCCATTGTAGAAGAGAAAGACGGTAGCCTCAATAGACCATAATGCAACACAGCTGCAAGACATGTTGGGCTAGATTCATAAAACACACCGCCCGATTTAAGGGCAGATACTGTCGCGGTATCACGTTTATTCTTTCATAAACGTGGGTTACCGGCCCGTTTTACCGTTTGCGTTTTATGCGGCACTATTGGCCTCTTTCATCATATGCATGTGCAAATGAAGAACAATAACGCCTGTTCTAGCCTGACGGTATGAAACCTGTGTGAAATGGATTTTCTTTCCTAGAATGTTTTCAAACAAGCTTGACAATCTGTAGCAGTTCTTGTGACATTTGATACCGCGTTGATGTTGTAATGTGATGTACTATTTAGTTAACCTGCAGCACAGTAATATAGGAGTGACCTGTCATAGTAACCAACGCCAGTATTCACTTTGAACTACGAGTAGTTACAAGAAGCCCTGCTTGTATCGCCATAACTGTTGTAAATAAATCACATAAAGTTCCACCGGACATATTAGATGTGTTCCACAATTGTTTTCCCAAATCTGTTTCAGTACTTCTCTCTCTGATACCGAGAATTTTGGTTGTCTTTGGCGTGATGACATGTCCATTTTGATTTCCAGGCCTTCAGTTAGTGACTCTTCAATATGTAACGCCTCATTGACATGTCAATTTTCGCTGTTACCGCTGGCCCGTTGCGTTTTGAGCGAGGGGCGCAACTCTCACTTTCCTTGTCCGGAAAACTCCCTCTCTTGCTGGTGCTATCGCTCTCACTATCGTTATTGCATGCTCCACTTCGACGTAAAACCAACAGCTGGATGTAGCAAGTCCAGGAATGTTCTCTGGGGTATGTCAAAAGGCATTCTGGGAACTGTAGGAAATCACTAACTGGAGTAGAAGTAGAGAAGGCAGGTTGAGGGGAAAGTGGATACAACAAAACGGTAAATTACAACACAAATACTTCATCACAAAATAACTCCTGGAATGCATCTATTCATTTATAACACCCTAAGAGTATCTGAAGGTGGAATTTTCCTTTTTAATTGTTTAGCAATTAAAGATTTACAATCCCTCGCGCTGGCAGAGTTGCGGTTCCTAGGCTTAGATCAGTAAGTAGTAGTGTGTAAAGTGACAACAAAATCTTGCCCTGACAGCCCGCTGGGTTTAGTGTTGTACTGTTGGCACTCCAGAATAGAATTCTTATTTCCATGGCTGGGAGACCTTGGCACAGACAAGAAAGCTTGAGGGATAGTTTTATGTGTACGGAGAATAATAAAAAAGAACTTTTGTGGCTTTTCACATTCATTATGAAGTTAGCAAGTGTGGGAAAATGTTACCATTTTCTCCTGAGCATATTATTTAAATTGAGTGTGTATTGATTTTTCCATGGGTTTTAGCGTACATTACTGATGTATTCTACTGTATATCATGGCCTTCCTTCCTCATAGTATTAGTTATGAGTGTTTAGTTGTGAGTGTGTGTTTAGCCTCCCGGTGGACCACTGTGTGTGTGTACATTTTAACAACATGTTTGCTGGGTAACTGCTACACAACCTACAATTAGGCTAAGTGAATCATTTTCTTCATTGAACTAATTTGTTTTCCTATTCCTCAACCACATACTATTATTGGGTAGCTTTGTCTCGGAACGGAAAAACGGTCACCGAGCACACAGCTATGAGCAAGTACGCAAATTCCAGAGGTTTTACAAGTATTTGGTGTTTTCAGTAAAATATCACAGATTCGCTCAGTATGCTTGGCTGTGTGTGGGGCGGTGCTAATGCATAGGATTTGTTCTGTTTGAATAAAATGAAATGCTTTCTCACGCACAACTTGATATCTCGGCCAGAGATTCGGCACGGCACCAGAATACATTATTTTGGAAGCCATCTGAAACACCTTTCCCTCTGAGGAAAATGAAAATGGACTTCTAGTGAAAATGTGATTAGTGTGTAGAATAGTTTTCAATACTTTCCATTATTGCCCTAAAACAAAGCAAATTATCTCCCTGGCTCCTATAGCTACATAATGAAAAGGTGTGTGCGTGTGTGTGTGTGTGTGTAAGCCCCATCCTCCTCTTCCTCCTGGGTGCTGAGTAAGACCCTCAGACAGGAAGTGAGTGTCTTGTGGGGAATGTGCTGCAGGCTCTCTCTCGTTCTCCCCCTCTTTTTGCTCCTTCTCGAGCATCAGAACACTGCTCTGTTGTTCCAGCTTCCAGCAGATCCCCTCTGCAGCAGTTGGAGTTTCCCCTGGTCTTCATCCTCTCACTGCAGGGCTGAGCTACCTATCCACTCAGGCAAAAAAGTAGTTGAGTACATTGTGATTATTAACCCCCAGGAGCACTTGGGTTCTTGCAAGTGAGTTAAGATGTTAGTTAAAATACGTGAGCTGGTTAAAATATCTAAAGCTGTAATTATATTTTGATCATGTCTGACCCGGTTCTTACTGTATGGGTAACCTGTGGCCTGGCTGCAGTTCCCCACATGGTTCCTCTACTGTACATTTTGCAACACTTGTCTTTAATAAGTGATCCCAGGAATGTTGGGCAGTTAGCACTATGGCAAGCAATCACACATCTTAACGACAACTGTATAAGTGAAATGATTCAGTTGATGTTGAATTCTTTTTTCTCACTGGGCCAGGCACTCTTCCCGTCTAGTGCCTTCCCCCTTTCTCTCTCTTCCAGATTTCACTGAAACATGCTGATACAATTAAACAATTCTGTTAAACTTTGCTTATGCGTTGAATTCCTTCATCCTGGGCATGATGAAGCTTTCAGGAGCTCTAATATAATTGAGCTCCGGTCGGTGGAAAAACCTGTGATTCATTACTCAAGAAAATAAAACCAGGAGTCCTATTGCAACAGTCCGACTGGAGCTGGAGTGCTCTGACCCATTTCTCTGCTCCTGGAACTGTAAATGGGCTGAAATGAATACCTGTTTTTCTACTTCCCTCAAAGCTCTTTTTCTTCAGCCCTTTTCAAAGTGCAGATTTACATTCTGTCTGGTTTGCGGTTGCTATTTTAGAAATGTTTTTTGGGGAGGGGGGGGCACCCCCTACTTATCCTGCACGCGTGCACACTCGCCACACACACAGACATACAGACACATGCACACACACACACATACACATGCACACTACTCAGCCTTCACCACTCCCCCCGAGAGCTTTGAGTGTTTATCTTTGGAGAACCTCGGTTTTTGGTTTGTTGTTCTCTCTCTTCATTCAACATCCAGTACAATCTGCCTTTTCTCCACTTGCCCTGATTGGAGAGAGTTTTTATGAGCGTACCTTTTGGATCTGGTCCTGGCCATTGCTGGAATATTCTCCATTTGGATAACGGAGAGTGGGTGGAAAAAAAGGAAATCTCATTGTGTTTAGGTTAGGCTGAGGGCAGTCATTTCAAAAACGGGGTTAGTTGAATTATATCCATTTCCCATGAGCACTTGTGCATAACTATGGTTGATTGGACGTATCGGTAGAGAGGTTGAGTAATCGAGTAATTGAGGAAAGAATTCCCATCGTTGAAATACTGCACAGCTTCGTCTCCTCATAGGTTTAAAATGAAGCTGTACAGTGCTATGGATGAGGTGTTGATGTGAATGATTTCCCAATAGTTTAAGCAATGTTTACAGTGCAACGCTCTCTGTATTCAATGAGACTGACTCCCTATGCTCCGCGGGGGTCTCACACAGTAGATACCAGGTACCAGGAATGTACAGCCGTTTTGTAATCGCTCTTTCAGACTTGGCAGCATTCACACAAAGGAGAGGAGGATGGTTAAGATACCCAAACATTACACTAACAACAGCTTGTCGCTATCGCTGCTCGATGTCTTTATTCCCTAGGCTGATCACTGCAGTGATGCCTAAAAAGCCTTGGACGTAAGCAATGTGTTTAACAAAGCTCACTGTTTGTGTGAGGTCGTAATGGACTTGGTGTTTATGGACATAGTGGAAAAACTTTTAGGCAATTAAAGGCACTACTTTTCTTCGTTGTCCAGATTAGCGCTAGACTGTCTTATCCTTCTGACCTCTGGGCCAGCGAGTCTAGTTTCTCTGGCAGGCTGTCGTCCTTGTCTGCCGGAAAGCAACATCTGGCACTTAGTTTGTTTATTTGATATCACAGTTGCCTGGCAACCCCGCAGGCATCGAGAGGAGAGAGCCGCGCTGGAGTGCATAGGGTGACTTCTGCTCTGGACAGAAACACACTGACAGGTGTTAGTTTTGTGTGTATTAACCTCATTTACCAAAGCTGGACACGTGATCGTGGTTTCAAAACACCAGGCGTTAAAGGAAACCTCCAACCCAAAATCAAATGACACTTTTTGCTATATTGAATCATACACCATTTGTATTGTCCATAATGTAGCAAAATGGGTGTAGAAATTAAAAGAAAAGGCTCTGGAAATGTTGCTGTTTGACCCCGACTACACTGCATCATATGTATTGTATAGTGGTCCTGATTGGTGTGGGGGTAAAGTGAATGTAATGAAGCACTGTATATCAGATAGATGAGTGACCTCACATGACATAAATAAAATGGAGGGGGGGGCAATTCATCTCATAAGTAAAATTGACAGTCAGAGATCTGTCTGAGAATACTGTTAACTTTATTATTTCGTAATATTTACAACAACGAGGAAACAAGCCAATGTGGAAGGCTCGGGATGCTCTTCTGGCAGTGTTGATATAAAAGGTCGCAGTAAGCAGACAACCTGTCTGGCTGTAGCTACACACTTCCCCAATCCTTACTTGGTGATTAGATATCACTGTAGTCGTGGAGAAGCAGTTGGAGAGTTTCTCAGGAACTGGAGTCTTTTGCTTGGATGTCAACATGTGTGAAAGGCTGCCAGGGCAGCGCACAAAGAGACTAAAGTGTTGGCTTTTGTCTGTTTTCATTTAGATCCCAACTCTACCTCTGCCAGCTACGTGTCAGCTGCAAGGTGATACACTTGTAGAAACATCCCGTGTTTGAAGTGAAGCATTTCGGTTTGATAGATGAGAACCGGCTCGTCATTGAAGAAAAACCCTTTTTTGGGTTGGTGTTGATTGTGCTGAATGCATCATTTTCTTTGTGGTTGAGCTTTTTGTTTACTCTGTGTGTGTGTGTGTCTGTGTGTGTGTCTGGATACTATCAGCTGTTAATAGTAATCAGCCAAGAGTTTGATATCAGACATAATCACTAGGTGGAGATCATGATAAGTCCATGAAATAAAGTTTGGATTGTGAAGTCTTTTGTTTAAGTGGAATAAAATCAGCCACCAGAGAATCTCGTCATCACAATTTTTCTTTAAACTCGTGACACATGCATTTTGTTTGATAGCATATCTGCAGATGAATCGATAATCATAAATTCTCTGAATTCTCTGTAATTACCAGTATTGGATAAGCAATCCAATACTTGTGTGTGTACTTGTGCATGAGTATGGGTGCTTAGCGAGTGTGAGTGGTTGCGTGAGTGTTTGTGTTTTCCTATGGCTCCCTGAGGCTTTCTCGTTAGTTCCATGTTGAATCAGCTGAGAGCTGCTTCACTCCATACCACAGAGCTCAGCACGCACTAGTGGCAGGGAGGGAGGCTGGTGTGAAAACATCCTGCTCTCCTGTTCCGCTCACTGCATGGGAAATGTAGTTCCTCCACACTAGTTGTAGTCCTTTCAGAACACGCCAGATGGCCTCATAAATCTGACCCTAATATTCCACTAGTTCACTTTAGTGACAACATGCAAGCAAAGGTAGAGATTTCAAGAAGTTGGAAATTTATACAAGAGGATTAGATTGACCAAAGATGCTACAGCCACCATTTATAATTGTTTCTTTACTTTCTCTGACATGATCAGAATAACGAATGATATTTTTTTTAAAGAAGAAGGTTGTGTAACTTTGTTCCTCTTAATGCTTGCTTAGCGTTTTCTGTGAATGGCCCAAGTTTCACCTTTTAGTCCTCACCTTCAGAGTGCTCTCCTAGCTCTTACTCCCCTCATCATTGTAGCTACTCCAGAGGGATTTGTCTAAACAGACTCTGTGGTTTAGAGATTTAGCTGGTGCCTTTGGGGAAAAGAGAGGGATCTCTTTCAACTTGGACACAGTGGTGGACTGAAACTTCCTAATAGTATAAATGTCAGGAGTTCAATTTAGGCTTGTTAATACATATGTTCCTTTAGTGGTGAATATTTGGTTGGATGTATTGGGGGTCTGTATCTCTGCTGGATTGTTGTGTGTGTGTGTGTGTGGAATGAAGCCATAACTTTAGAAATCCGATGCTGTTTACATTCCTTAAGTTTCTCTCTCCTCCGACACAGTGGAATCTCCCAGAACGTTACTCTGTTCACAAAGTAATAGATACCAGACCCCAGTCCGTCTACCTCCATGCCTTTCCAGAGTAACTTTAGGATTAGAGCATGATGCTAAAGGGTGTGGTTCTGATTAACTGAATCCCTCATGTTTACTTTGTGTCATTAATGGATAAGTTGTCGTCATTTTTAAAAAACACCCATGGACAGTATTGATTGCAACATAACGTGAGCGCAGAGGTCGCGTGTCGTTATTCAGCTGTGATCCCTTTGCAATCTGCTGTGCTGGGAAGGAGGAGTACTGCGTTGTCCTCATATAACCCGGTCCTCCTTCCGTTCAGACACGCAAGAATATATTGGACAACTGTAGCACTTCAGCAGAATACCTCCAATACTAATCACTGTTAATAAACACTGAGAAACATACTTTATTTGCGAGTTTCGAGTTTCACTGGGCAGTGCTGAGGATGATGAAAAATGGGCTGCTCTACAACTGCCATTATAACAAATCAAGGGCAATGCAATCAATGCAAATCAAAAATCATTTGAATCACATGATAGTGAATCTGAGAAGCCCTACGTCTGCCACGTCTGGCTATTGCTTAGTGCAGAACAAGTGCTGCGTAGGAGGGGAGTATTGGTCTCTGCCCCAATAACATAATGTACCCCAGAGCTTTTGGGGCACCCTGACGC